>JARBER010143027.1:0-10897 GCA_030265075.1 Balanus glandula
TTAGAAAGCATTTTGCTATTTGGGTGACTGGGTCCAAATGGGTCCATGGTTTCTTGACACTGGGTACAAATGGTTCCACTTTTCAGCCTTTGGAAACGGTTCGAGTCTGGTTCTCAAAATTTTCAACTTTTGCCACCTCTAGTGCATAGGTACTTTTGCATCTAATTTGTATTTGGCTATAGCTGACATAAGAGATAACAAGAAATTTTTTCAAATATTTATATTTACTTTACATTTTCCCTTTATCTCGAATTGGCTTATATTAACTGTAACCACTTCATGAAATCATTCGTTGTAAATACAGGGTGGCCCAAATAAATTGTAACACAGGAAAGTTGCTCTATTTCGATAACTAAGGAACTTTTTTCATCTTCCGTTTTTAAGCTGTGGTAGAGGATGCAATGGCACGTTACTATGGAAACCCATGTCACACAACTTTAATTCGCATGTACAGTGGAAGGAGGGGCAGCTTATGTGCCACTAACACATATTTTTTCGTAAATAGCTCAAACATAAAGCGACGGAAAACGGGGATTTTTGTGTGACATTTACAACATCACTAAAGCGGATCGCTTGATGCAAACATATTGCAAATCCGTCGATAAATATTTAGGCTATAGGTATGGATTTGAGTTCCAAGATAGTCCCCAGAATCGAGGTAAGCAAAGCAATAGCTTCGGAACCTACAGTCAGATAGTGATGATTCAAACCCCATTTGATAGTCAATATCAATGACAATCACCGAGTACATCTCTGAACACCTTGCCGTTGACTTGTAACGTCACAGAAGTCAAAGTCCCTAAATTGTGACGGATAGATTTGATCTTTGTGACCTCGTTTGAAGTCAAATATATTGACCTGAGGTTACCAGAATTAAACAAAATGTAGATTACAGGACCTATGAGCACTACCGTAAGTTGAGTCGAGATGGGGCGCGTCACAGTTGACCAGATCAGCCGAACTTTTGACCACCTGCAGCACGTCCGATCCGACTGCGGCGATCCGGGACCGAGCGCCACAACCGGGACCGCCACAGAACCGGTAGGGTCGCGACCCGACGGTGCGAGCTTGCTGATGGTTACGACTGATGGGCATTGTTTTGCCATTGAATTGTCAGACGAATGATGTCACAAATTTGACTGTGCAGTGTGTACATGTTTCGTTATTGAGGAAAACGTGGGTTACCTTTTATCTGGGCCACTCTGTACCTATATATGACACCATCTCCCGTACCTGCCATTCCGGTTAAAGGAAATAGACCTCCTTCAGCATGGGTTTTAAACTGAAATAGCCATTGTGTAATCAATGTGGAGAAGCCCCTATCAGCAAGTTTTTCTCGGCTGAGAAGACTCCTGCAGAATATATTGGTCCAACAGGTCAGGCTTCAACAGGCATCATTGGTGCAACAGTGGAGCTCGAACAGTCTGGTCCCGTCCCGTCCCATCCCGTCCCGTTCCGTCCCGTCCCGTCCCGTCCCGTCCCGTCCCGTCCCGTCCCGTCCCGTCCCGTCCCGTCCCGTCCCGTCCCGTCCCGGTGTGTCATCAACTCAGCAATGGTGGTATGTGACGTCCGTAATCGGTGGCTCTGATGACGGCCCAGCCCGGAGTGTTGATGTGTTGCGCAGAGCTCTAATCACCTTACCGCTATCGAATCATAGCGGCTAACGAACATCGCATCAACATATGACATTATGATAAGATATGTATGTAGGAATGAGAACCACTATTCCGTCGTTCCTTAGATCTTGATGTAATTAAGTGTGAGCTTCCATGGCATGACAACTTCCATGGAATCTTCCAGCAAAAAAGCATGAGAGGCCGAATGAGGCCCTCCTTCCACTCTATAGACAGACGATGCCGGGGATCGCAGCCGGCCGGCCGGACGCGTCTGTTCCGGAGAGGTGGGGAGAGGCCTGGTGGCCGGGCCGGACACCACTCCTCGGTCTTGATCGGCCCGCCCCGCCCGCTCCGCTCCGTCCCGCCCCGCTCTGGCCCAACCGCCACGCCACGATTGATACCAAGTTCATATATTTTAATCCATTTTAAATGCCTCAAGAAGGCAATACAAACATTTCTTTTGAAAAACTTGTAGTTAAGCAGTGGTGTGCATTTTGGTCAGTCATTTGGCTTCCAAATCTGATAAATCTCCCTATGACGTCCTTCTTTTCACTATTTACGGTAATACAGGACGTTACTTAATAGGTAAACGATATGCATAAGGCAGGTTCACCCACCGTCGTTTCGTGACGGTACCGGCTGATATCTGATAGGCTGATACGATCCGTTTGACAAAAATGTTGATTTTTCAATGTTTAGTGTCAAATGATGTCCTTAGTGTCAAGCAATACCCTATCATCACCATAGCTACAACATGTAATCGATATCAAGCAAATGATTTTACGAATGCGTGGCTTGATGACTTCTTGGCTTGCATTTCTGCCGCCAGCATTGTCTAGAAACAATACTGGTTTAATTTGATGGCTCGTTTAGTTTCAACTCCAATTTTCTGTAGCTAAATATGATGCCACTGACCAGCACATGGAGCCAAATGTAATAGGTTACATCTCTTTTTCAAGAAAAATTAATATCACCATCTTTTTCAGCGTCCCTTACTCCAGGAATAAAACCGGCGTATATTTCACAACTTTCAAAAAGGTGTAGCATTTCCGTAAAGGGACATTGCCACCTTAACATTAGGTTTGAGTTGAGATATCCATTCTACGTGCTGGCCTCTGAAAATAAGTATGGTATCAGTTAAAACAACCAAAATGGTCTAATTAAAAAGATGTTCGTGTTTAACTTTTACATCTGTCAAAAATAAGCCCTTAGTGCATTGGTATTAGGACATAGTGACTGGCAACGTCACTCTGTCTAACATATTTGTCTTGTAGTCGACTTGGGCAGAAATATTGGCAGCAATTAACAGAGTGAAGTTTTTTTCACTACACAAACTTCCTTCGTTTTCCTTTGCTACGACGTCACCAGAGCAGATAATATAACTTCGGTTTGTAAAAGTTTGAGTTATTTGTAAAAAATGTGATATTTATGATCAGCAGCATTAATTTCATATTTTTGCACAATATGACTTACATTTGAGTTTTGACAACTTTAAAAAAGGTGGGAATGTCCCTTTTAGCTATAATTGAGTGATTTTCATCAGAAATTCAAAGGAAGTATGAATATATCAACAGAAATAAGCCGCATTACGTCATTTGAAGACGCAGTAACAGCTGCGAATATAAACGTTACGTTAGGGGTAGTGAGCTCTATAGAGATGGAACATCGGCCCAAAAGTCCTGTCTGACGGCGGCTGCCATATTTGCTTGGCAAGAAAAGTTGGCAGCTAGTATTAAAGGATAGGGGTTTGGGCGCACCGGCAAATACTTCCTGATATATTGAACGAACTACTGGTTCTAGCACAGTAGAAGTACCACCACCATATTCCGAATGGAATGCAGAATGATGTTAGGGATTAAAAATAGTGCAAACAATATTTACGTCTATATTTATTTTGCATTTGATTTGGAATGTAGTGGTGGTATTCCCACCATGCGCTACGATTAGAAGTTCGTTCAATAGTTTGATGTCTGCCGGTGCGCCCAAATGCCTATCCTTTAACACATAGCCGCCTACTTTTCTTCCCACGAAAATATGGCAGCGCCGTCAGACAGCTCGGCCAATATAATGCCATATCCTCCCTGTGGTTAGGGGTTTGTTTGTATTAGTGCGCTAAGAACGCTTCTTTCTAGAACAAATTATAATAACTATTCCTTCTTAGCTAAAACGTACTTTTTTCTTAGTATAAGTCAACGAAACTTAAGTCAGCCCAACGTCAACGTAAAGTTTATGCGACTTAAGTGTTAACACTTCGTCGTCAGCTGAGTGTGCCACGTCGTCAGCTGATATATAATTGACGTCACACTTAAGTTGCGTATGCAAAACAAATACAACGTAAGCATTGAGCGATGCTGAGCAAGAGCAAGGATGATGGCAACTTACTTTTTTTTACCTCTAACGACATGCTAGGGATTATATTTAATTTTGATCTTTATTCTTAGGGTGGTATAACGCTAAGCTCATACCTAACTCAATTTCGTTGCCTTTGCCCACATATAACAACGAATGCAAATGAGTGAACATAAATTCTTGTCTTACCAGAAAACATTGAAAACCATTTAGGAAAACCTGAGACAAGGGTTCTCAGCTTGAGACGAATGTGGTCCTCTTGCTAGATGACTCAAAGTCTCACTGGAATTCTCACTAGATTCTCACTGAAACGTTTTGGAGAACCTGAGACAAGTTCTCCGAAGACAATCAGTGCCTTTGAACCCTTGGAGAACTCCTATTCATTCTGCTAGGGTTCTCGGAGAACCCATTTTGGCTCGGTGATAGATACTAACATGGCTGAGCAGAACCGTTGAAAAGGTTCTACTGACATGTTGGTATCAACCCCAAGCCAACAAGAGTTTTTCGAGAAGTCTAAGAGAATGGCTAGGGGTTCTCCAAGGGTTCCAACGCACTTACAACTCTTGTCTAAGGTTCTCCAAAACGTATCAGTGACGATCCAGTGCACATTCCAGTGAGACTTGCTTGTCCGGAGTCATACCGTTATTGTATTGGTAATTTGTGATGAACACTTCAGCATTTAAAAACAAAATAGAAGAACAAAACACACCACCCTGCATTGAATTGAATGGCACTGTTAAACAGGTTTGGTGGAATTAGGATTCACATGTTAGTTATGCTAGAATCTAGACCGTTATTGTTAAAGGCTAGAGAAAAATTTGACAGTGCATTTCGAGTCGTCTTGAAAGAGGATGACATTCGTCTAAAGCTGGTAACTTTTGTTTCAGGATCTCCTATTTTTTTGTGTTGACTGGTAGCGAACATTGAACTATTTTCATAGATTACCTATTTTTTGGCGTGATGCTACATGCACTGAACTACATATAAATGGAACGCGCATTGGCAGAAAATCCTGTCTGACGGTGGCGGCCATGATGCGTTGCGCAAAACAGTTAAGTCGGCGGCTAGTGTTCAAGGATAGCTGGTCGGACGCACAAGCAGACATTTTTTAAACTACTGAACGAACGACTAGCCGCAGAGCAGCGAGAGTACCACTGCTACGTTCAAAACTAAATGCATAATGTTTATACGGGAATAACAAATTCAATGCAAAATAATATTAGCACCTAGAATCATTCTGCATTTAATATGGAGCGAACAAAGCAGTGGTACTCCCATTGCGCTGCGGAGTTCGTTCAGTATATTGTAAATGGCTGCCGGTGCATCTGATTGCATACCCTTTATACAGTGCCACCGAGTTTTTTGGGCAACGCATCACAGCCGCCGCTGTCGCACAGCTCGGTCACTATAGAGCCCCAGTAGCACAGCCTCTCCGTGGCTACATGTCATGCAGCTAAAACCTGTGAGATGTGCCATTAGTTTGCGCTGTTCTTACGCCTTGATTCGTTCACTGCCGATATGTTCCGCCACAGAATGCTATCCAGCTGGCCACGGCCCGCCACTCCCGTTATCGACCTTGATGCCGAGACATGCTGCCTGACGTAAGCAGCTCGTCCCAGACTGGCTGGCCGCGCGCTCGGGCGGGGTGTGCACACACACGATCGTCGCTCACACGCGGCGGCAGCGCGCCGGCCACCCGTCGCGCCGGTTCCGTCGCCGATGAGGCAATGAACACGTCCCACCATCCCGCCAGGGACTGCCAAGCCCATCTTAACCTTACTGCAATGGAAAAACCGGAATCTTCTGAAATCGATATTAAGCGGAGTCTCGGCTGTGAAGATGAGCTGGCAGTGCTTTATACTAAACGTCTTCAGCCGTGAGCGGTGAACAAATAACGGACTCTCATGGAGGATAAATAGTTTAAACAGCGGCTCAACATATCATTTATTACAAAAACACTTGCAACTGCTTTGCGGATCATGCATATTTCGCAAGGATAACACATGTCAGAGAGGATAACATGTTCTTCAGAATTAATCAGAACAGTGTACCGTCTTAGTGATTTTGCAACGGAATTACACTAAGAAACTAAATCGTTTCAGACTTGTGCCAACAAAATGTAAGCAATTACAATGTTGGCAAACAGTAACGCAAATAGTAAGACATTTTTGCATCTCACTGACCAATCACAAGCTGGGATATGGTGTGAGGCATCTACTCTAAGGATAAGCAAGCATGCATGCGTGGCAGTGAGAAAGCCGCTTAGTGGAAGACAAACATCACGTTCAAGCACAGAAGCGATGATCAGCATATCCCTTGTCACCATCAATGTCATCACAGCACCAACGATCCGTAAGCCGTCATTCATGGCATTTCACATTTCGCATTTCAACAATTCGAGCATTAAGTATCAACAACTTTTTACAAAACGACATCTATGAAGCTATCGCATAAGTCACTGCCACAGCCAGGTCCTTTGCCCGTCATAGATAAAGCAACATCCATATACGCACACTGCACAATAGAGTCAACACGTCTTCAAAGCACAACTCGCTTGAACTCAATGTGAGTTTGTACATTTCGAACTGACCTGACCAAGAGTCTGCCGAACGTGAAATCAGCAAGGATCACTGATTCAGCGGAGACCTCCGGTCATGGCATGACTTCGCAGAGGTCTCCCGCCTTGTTCGTCATTGCATAAGTCAAGGAAGTCCCTGCACTCTCCAAAGTTTGCATTTCGGCATCATGTTCCAGTTAGCTGGATCACTGCATGCTGACACTGGGCTGTTTATAACCTTCCTGTTCTGCCCGTTGATCGTTCCGCTCCGCCCGGGTTCCTTAACCGGACCGGAACATCTCTGACGCTCTCGACTTGGGCACGAACTTGATGTTGAGCGGACCGTGTTTCTGGATGGTGAGGCTCATATTGAAGACGAGGTCCTCGTACTTCTCGTTGCTCTCCACCCAGAACTTTCGCAGGATGGCAGCTACCATGACCTTGACCTCGAGCATGGCGAACCGCTGACCGATGCAGTTGCGAAGCCCGGCCGAGAATGGCACGTAGCTGTACGGATGACGCCCTTTCATCGCCTCGGGGAGGAAGCGGTCAGGATCGTAGCGGTCCGGCTCGGGCCAGTGGTTCGGGTCGCGGTGGATCATGTAGGGGAAGATGAGGATGTCGACACCCGGAGGAATCTCGTACTGGCAGATCTGCGCCGTCTCGTAGGTCCTACGGCTGAAGAGCGTCACCGGCGGGAACAGGCGCATCGACTCCTTGATGGCGCACTCGAGATACTTGAGGTTGCCGATGTCCTCACGGGATGGCGGGCGGTCGTCGCCGGCGAAGACCTCGTCAAGCTCGCGCTCTATCTTGCGTTGGACGTCCGGCGAGCGGGCGATATTGTACAGCGCCCAGTTGATGCAAGATGTCGTCGTGTCGTGGCCCTCAAACATGAACGTGTCCACCTCTTCGCGGATGTCCTCGTCACTCATGACGGCGCCGTCCTGCGCGGTCATGATGAGAAGGTCCAGGAACGCCATGCGCCGCTTCGTCATGGGCATGTCCTCGATGCAGAAGCCGCTGTCGCCAAGGTGGCCCTCCTCCTGAAGCTCTTGGCGCCGCTTGGCGATCACTGAGCGTGAAAAGCCGTGCAAAATCGCCAGCGTGCGCTCCTGGTGTGCCTCCTTACCGAGCATCTTAAACACGATCGGGATGCGCAGCCACGGCTGGATGGACTTCTGCTGCACGATGTTGCCCATCTCGGCGACAGCTTGGCGGTAGGCGTTCTCGCGCGTGCCCAGCTCGACTCCCATGGCTGTGTGACAGATGGCGTCCAGTGTTGTGTCCCCCACCAGGGGCCACACGTCGAGGGTGGACGAACGTTGCACGCGCTCCTGCAGGGTGCGCACCAAGGCCTGGCTGTGCTGTTGGAAAATGGGCAGGAACTGGTCCAGGATTGAGAAGTGGAACGTGGGCGTCAGCAGCTTGCGGTGCTTGTGCCAATGCTCGCCAGAGCCGGTCAAAAGGCCCTCGCCGAACCAAGGACGCAGAGAATCGTAGTCGAGCCCCTTGTTGAGGAACTTCTTGCTGTTCATCACCGGCTCGACGTACTCGGCCGTCGAGACGAGCACGTAGTGGAACCAGAGGACGTAGCCGTAGCAGATGCCAGGGAAGTACTCAACCCATATCCGCAATGTCGGGATCAGTGTTGTCAGCGAGGTCGGCAGGTCCAACAGGTTGCCGATCAGGGGCCAATTCCGCCTTGGCATGCACTTCAGTACTGGGTGATCACAGAGCTTGAAGCTGAGCGCGTACAGAACGGTGGCCGTGACCAACACAGCCTTGATGCAGGAGAACACCAGAGGTGAGAGGTATAGACCAAAGATCTCCATGGTGACGAAGGGTCACGCGAAATACCAAACGTAGCTACAGACGGTAGCCAGAATTCTTGTTTTTTTCTCTGTTCACAAATGCTCCTTATGTTCAATAGCCAGCCACTGGTCTCAGGAGTTTGATGTTTCAATGCTGTTGTACACAGCGTGTGTAGGCGACTGGTTGTCGAATCCCAGGCTCACGCGTTGATCGTCGTGAAATAATTTCTGGAAAAGAGATTTCATTGTCAGGAGGATTACTTAGTCAACATGCATTGCCTACATGCATACATATATTGGCACCGAACACAGTTACGAGCAAGCAAGTGCTTCTATTTTACTTTAACAAGTTAGTTAAGTTCAACTGGACTTGCCGCCATTATAAACAGCCAAGATGCGTTTCGGATGTGATAAGCACCCGACACTAAGCCTTTAGTGCTTGACCAAGAGGGTGCTTACTGCATATCGATTCTTCAGACAAGCAGAATCTTTAAATGAACGGACAATGGGAGTTATAACTGACATTCAAATGGGATCTGTGACAAGTGCAGCAAACAATCCGTATAAACAGCTGGTGTTTCTAAATATGTGGTGAAAAGGCAGACTCGCTGCAAAAATAGCATAGCTGTTTTTACATGTGGAGATGTCGCGTGTCATTTCTGTCATATTTTGGTATTTTCACGACGTTACCACTATAATACCTCCGAGTTTAATTGCATCAGTTTTAATTCTTTCTGACTTGGTCCCGTTTTTTAAATTTGCAGAATGCCAAATTTTCCTTGTTTTTATGATCACTGGTACTACGCAAAACTGCTCCAAGCCACATTACGAGGAATTGTTATTGCACAAGACTCGCGGGTTATCAGGTAAAACAGAAAACGGGTCTGCGCATAATATGACCAACCGCTCAGGTTAGCAGGTCATCGGGTCATCACGATCTAATATCTCTAATGACAAGTAGGTAAACGGCTCGATGTGATTGACCCAA
Source organism: Balanus glandula (assembly GCA_030265075.1). Lineage (NCBI taxonomy): Eukaryota > Metazoa > Arthropoda > Thecostraca > Balanomorpha > Balanidae > Balanus > Balanus glandula. The sequence goes on from JARBER010143027.1 coordinate 9,325, forward strand.
AGATCAGACCGTTAACAATGCTGGAGAGAAGAGGCCTGACCAGTGTTCATACTCGATCTATACACTGGACGCTGCGCAGACTGATGGCCACGCAGGAGCCGGCATACAAGTGTATCAGAGTCGTCAGAGTCAGAGTCCACTGAGGTCAACACGGCCCGGGACTCGGGACACAGAATAGGCAGCGAGCAGCAAAAAGTCAGCCACGCAGAATTACACACAACGAACGGGTTTCGGTGAGTAGCCGTGACAATTGAGGAGACGATGATCCAGTCTGGGGATCCAGCCTAGCGGGTGGAGAGCAGAGCTAACGGTCGGATGAGCGACTGAGCTGGCGCTGTCACTCATCACCGAGTGCCACGCTGCTGAGCTGGTTAGCGGGTTCGGGTGTTAACCGGTTCGCTCTGCTGTACGATTACAGGTGCAGTCCGGTGGTGCACCATTGTGATCGTTCACTCGTCCTTCAATTGTTCGGCGACCTTCACCTACACTCGTCAATTAAACAAAGTCCCGTTGAAAGAATGACGTTGCTCAAGTGCACCCACTGCCCCACAAAACTAATCAGGTTCAGCCAGTGACAAGATCTACGCGTATTGAGATAAAGACAGTTTTATTGATTTAATTTAGTTTTCTGTAAGACTATCAAGAGTATTTTTTTTGTAAAACTTATTTAATTTCTGTACAACAGTACAAAAATCTCTGTTGAAATTTATTTCGAACGTAACCACTCAATTTGCAAGTTGTATAGACCACATATGCTAACAATGGATTACCAATGTTCCGAAATGACGTGAGAACGGCAGCAAACGTGTAATGTGACAAACATCCCGTTGACACTTATTGCCGAACGCCAATGTTCATTTAAATATAATCAGAAGCGTCTACAAATCAGAAGCGACCAGCATCGTCGCTGATTGGTGGATACTCTCCGATCACGCTGTGAACACTGAGGACATCAGTCAGCTGGCGGCTAATGTCTGCTCACAAAGCTGACTGCGCGCCCCTGGTCTTTACCCATCACCGAGGACCACGCAGCTGAGCGGCATAAGCACACCACAGTGTTATTTCGCCTGGCGAAATCCTCCTAATTTCCAAACACAGCTGCAAGGACTGTTCTGCGGCCTTCTGTCTGGCTTCAGAAAAGCAGCTTCGAACGAGCGGTGCTCGCGGCACCTTTCTGCGTAGGTGCGTCGGACGCCGATGAGTGCAGGGGTGCGGATCAGATCGGTGCAGTGGGACGCAGATGAGTGCAGGGGTGCGGATCAGATCGGTGCAGTGGGACGAGGTCATCGTGGCGACCCTCCGAGGGAGTTGTACGACCGGCGCTCTGATCCTGTCACGGAGGCGGTGGCAGCCTGGGTCGCTGTCCAGTAACCAGGCGGGGGCAGCCTGGTGACAGCTGAGCGACGCTCCGGCTGCCCACCATAGTCCACACATGGCTTCCTCCTCCGGCTGGGTCTATCAGCGGTGCTCCAGCCTCACTGATTCCTGTTCGTGCACATATTGGGGTGTAACGGCCGTGACAGAATGTGAAACCCGGGAGTTTAAGGAGTGCATCGCTGCATTAAACTAACTT
>JARBER010143138.1:0-10897 GCA_030265075.1 Balanus glandula
CACCGCGTGACCCGGCCACCATTCAGCCCACCGCAGCCGACTGCCGCTACCGTTGGCACCGCGCACAAAGGCTGTGACGAGCCATCGCGGCGTGTCGGCCGGGTGGCGCCTTCGGAGGCGGCAGGCCCGACTGTGACGCTCCCCCGCCTGCAGCCACATCAGATAAGCCGCTGCAATTTGCAGTGTTTGAGCTTAAACGGCGTGATTGATGGCCGGTGACACGGCGTTTTTCGCGCGCCGATGAGGGATGCATGCCAGCGCGCGCTGATGATTTCTCGCCGCCGCTTATGTACTCGGTCGTTGGGCGGAAAGTGACTCTTTTATGTGCCGCCGAGGGGCGTTTGTCCCTCCCTCCCTCTCTCCCTCTCTTTCTCCCACGGCGGCGAAGTTCTCCGGGGCGGCTTTATTCGCGTGAAACGGAGGATGTGTAGCCATCGAATGAGCGCGGTTCGCAACTCTAATCTGCCATACATCAGACGAGCCGCGTTTAAATCGCGGCCGGGCTGGAATCCGGCCTGCCCGATTATCGAGTGACGCGGGCCGGGGACGCGGCGTGTCCGTTTAGCGAGTGACGCCGGGCGGCGGCTGGAGGCCGGATGTCTGCCCCGGGCGGGCCGACCGCCGATGCGCGCCCCGGCCCAATAAATCAGGCTCGGTTATGGCCGTGTGAAATGTCGGCTAATTGGTTCTGGCCGGCCGCGGTAGCCGCGCTGATGACATTATTAATCGCGACTAATCCGGCCACGTGCTGCCTCCGCTCACAGCTGTCTGTTTGTCGAGTCACGGCGCTGATTGTTTGATGTTTACCCACCGACTGAGGACCGCCCGTCGCGAGGGGTGGTTGGGGCGCCGCGATAGCATCGTGCAAACTCTGTCCGAACAGGCTCCCAGGAACTCCCACTTGAAGCCCCAGATAAGGCGACAGATCTACGCCAGCTCCTCGATCGATAGGATTGCAGCGGTAATTCGCTCACCGACTTGAGTGCTACTTAATCGCCGCACTAACCTCGTAAGTAGATAAGTTCAGTGTAAGTGGAACATTAAGTGGATTTCGTGCTGCGCCCGAAGCCTTGGTTCACGCCTGTCACCCGATTAAAAAATAAGCCTTCGTCCGACACTATCTTCGTGACATCACCTTCAACCTACAACCGCCGTCCGCTTGCATAACGTGTCAGGCGGCAGTGTTTGACATGCAAGGTAATTACTCCTTCACGTTTACACGCCGCTATGCTGACAAAGGCCGCGCTGCTGTCGCTGGGGGGGGGGGGGGGGGGGGGGGGGGGGGGGGGCTCGTCGCCGGGTCACGAGCGCCCCCCCCCCCACACCAACACCGGCCGCCATTCTGTCCAGGAGGGGTGGCGGGCCGGCGGCGCGCACAGCCAAGATTGGATCTATTTTCGGGCGCGGCGGCGCGGCGGTGGTGACGGCGGCACGCCCGCAACACGCTCAAACAGAACGGGACAGATGTGATCGGCCGCGCGGTGACGAGTTAAGCGGGACGCTGGGAGGAGGACTGAGGAGGGACTGCTGGGGAGGGGGAGGGGTGCCTGTTCTGGACTGAGACGGGGCCGTGTGGCGCTGTTCAGCAGACGGGGAGGGGGGGGGGGGGCGGACACGGCCTGATTCACGGAGGGAGCGGCTGTCGGCGGGGCGCCGGCCCCGTCCGCAGCAGACAAACATAACACATGCAGCAGACAAACATAACACATGCCACGGAGCGGGGCTGCTCGGGGGCGCCAGCTGGCCGCCGCCCCGCCGCCGAGTCACTCACAAGTCACAGCCAAACGTGTGGTCCTACTTGCGAACAGCGGTGTAACGATTCACAACTCTTCGTACAGCCATGCTATGATTATTGTGCACCAGGAATTAGGAAATAACGACTCGAAGTAATTGCACGTCGTGAACTTTTAAAAATCACTGAAACGAAACAACAGTTCACTTCTTCTAACTCACTAATCACTAACTAAAACAACAGTTCAGTTCACAGAATATATGATATGCATCCACATTCCACTGACCATTGCAATTTATGTTAATGTGAATTGATGCAGGCAGCTGAACACAATTTGCACATTACTTAAAAGTGAGCCGGGCCGGCCTGCGTGCCTAGCAGACCCGTCTGACGGCCTGTCGCCGGGCGGGGGCCGTGTGCGGTGTGACGGGCCAGTTCCAATGTCCGCTGTCTGATCCGCGGCTGTCAGATCCGCAGCTGTCAGATCCGCCACTGTCAGCTCCGCCGCTGTCAGATCCACGGCTGCCAGATCCACGGCTGTCAGATCCGCCACTGTCAGCTCCGCCGCTGTCAGCTCCGCGGCTGTCAGATCCGCTGCTGTCAGATCCGCGGCTGTCAGATTCGCGGCTGGTGACTGACGACCTTGCGCTACGAGCGGGTCACGGCCGAGCAGTGGGCCGTCCCGACTCCGCCCCTGTAACCCAATCGGCTGCAAATCAGTCACGTGTCGGGCCGGCTCGGCGCGCTCTCTCAGCCCAGCTGCTGCTCCGTTATTCCCTGTATGTGAGTTGTGATGGCTGTTGTGTCTGCCGTTAGGTGATTAGGTGAGCTGCAGTGGACGGCCACCTTAACGCTCCCTCGTCTGTCTCTGTCTTGGTGGTAATCACTGATTGTCATCTTATATTGATCAATCGGTCTCACTCTCACGCCTATCGCACACAAAACATATGTTTACATCATCTCGTGGAAACACGCCGCCTGCAGAGCCGCTGCGAAAAACTCACTCCGCCGACAAAAACGTGTGGGTAAACGCTTCAGCCTTGTGACACGCCGTTCTGTTGCAGCCTTGCGCGCGGGACCTACCATGAAGGAGGGGGCACCGGCAGAGGCTAGGACAACCCCTCGGAACTCCGCTGGCGCGCCGGCCGCCAACTTCGAGTACGAGGACAACGAGTGGGACGTGGGCATCGGCGACCTCATCATCGATCTCGACGCCGACATCGAGAAGAACAACGACAGCTGCGGCGTCAGCCCCGGCTCGGAGCCCGGCATGGGCCTGAAACCCAACAACAACAACAACAACTCGGCCGCCGCCGACAAGGGCTTGAAGATGAAGATCAAGCGGCGCTCGGAAGCCAAACACGAGATCGTGCACTCGGAGAGTGGGGCGAAGGACGCGCCGGCCGCCGGCGAGGCGGGCGCAGTGGGGGCCGGTGCGGGGGCCGCGGATGTGAAGGCGGCGCCGCGCTCGGCCGCGCGTCGTGTGAACGCTGTGAAAAAGGAGCGCAAAGACAGGGACGCCGCCAAGAGCGAGAGCGATAACGGCGAGCTGTCGTCGACCGAGTCGATTGATGTCGACACGCAGCCGCTGGCTAAGCGGCAGAGGACCGAATCGCTGGCACCGGTGAGTACTGAGTACCCTCGCTTTCTGCCTCTCACACGGCGGGCGCCGCCGCTGGCCGTGTTCCTACTCTCTCCTGGGCGGCTGCGGTCCTGGTCTCTTGTTTATTCCCGCTCACGCTCGCGCTCGGTCACATGTGGGGCACGATTAGCCATGCGTCGAGTTTCTATTCCTGTCGGCCGGCGCTCTATCTTGGTGGCACTTCCTGGCCGCCTAATTCGGCCGTTTATCGGCGGCGGCGCACGCGCTCGCCGGCGCTAATCCATCTCGGCGCGCTGTCAGCCGGCGCGTGACGTCACGGATCACCGCCCGGCACGCCGTAATTGTCGCGTCAGCCGGCCGGCGTGCGGTAGGTATGGGGAGGGGAGGGGGCACGTCACGCCCGCTCGCCGCCGGCCTCCGCGGGTGATGATAGGACTGGGACGGTCGCGTGTTACCGCTCTGTTCCTGTACCACCGGCGGCGTGCGGCCAAATTGACACGTCAGGTGCAGCCGCGGCCTGCAGTGCGGCAGGCCCGGCTGCAGCCGACACCGCGACTGCAGCCGACGCCACCCCGCCGGCAAGTCTCCGCCGATTTACGATCAAATTGCTCAGGTCGCCGGCTGTTTGATCCGCACTCAGTCGGCGGAAAATCAAACGTGTTATTTCCGCAAATCCAGCGCGTTTTTCCGCTCCTTCGCAAATGGCCGGGAGCGGCCTGAAAACGACCGCAGTGGGTTATCACCGGCACCGCCCGACCGCGCTCCCGACCATTACGGCCACTGTTCCGTAATTGACTGCCGGCCGCCGCCGCACGTTATTTGGTAACGACCGGCCGCTCGCGTGCCGCCGAAATTACCCGTCTTGTTTATTGGTTTTCGGTTGTAATTGAAGAGCTGGTGGCGGGCGGTGGCCGATTCGGCGCCACATCCGGGCAGCTGTGGGGAGGGATCGGTGGCAGGGAACGCGCAAAGGGGACCACCCTCCCGCTGGTGCTGCATCCGCCCTCTCCATTCCTCCCTCCGCTTCTCACACGGGCCCTCTGCCAGGCGCCTGGCCGGGCCCGCCCGCTCCAGACGGCTTCGATTTGTTTGTAGAGCGGCGCTGGAATGTTAACTCCGCGCTGGGAGAGGGTCCGGGCTCTAATGGATGCGGCACCAGAGTCCAGACCTTCCCCCTCTCTCTCTCCCTACCACTCGCCACTGCTCTGTTGTGATAGATACGGCGCCCCAGCCTCTCACTCCCACACGCTCTGTTGTAGCATAGTTTCGAGTCTCCCGCTCCCCTCTCCCAGAGACCGTCTTTGTCTCCTTGTTTGTGAGTCGTCTCTCGTGCCTTTTATCCCGGCTTCTGAACGCTGGCGCATTTTTCATTTCCTTTTTGTGTTTTGGCCTCCCTCCGTCAGTCCGTTGCGCGCCACGTTTCCGTCCCAATTTCGCGGCCCGCTGGGTCGAGTCCGCCCAGGGATGGCTTGATGCTTCGGCACGACTTCCCACACGAGCGGCCTGTCACCCTGTAGAGCTGTGAAAGAGATGAAAGCCGCGGATAAGAAGGAAGGCCTGCTGCCGTAGCGACTAGCGCCGGTTCCCTGCTGGATCCTGTCCCGGCAGTGCTGTCCGCTGTCGTAGCCCCGCGATGGTTCCGGCTGGTTCCCGTGCCGGCAGTGGCGGCAGCGGTTTCGGCTGGTTTCCGCCCCCAGTGGTGGCAGTGGTTCCGACTGGTTCCCGTGCCGGCAGTGGTGGCAGACGAGCCACGGCTGTGAGTCTGCTGGTGACTCGTTCCGCCTCCCGCCGGGCCGGCCTCGACACCACTGCTCGCGCCGTGTGCGGCTGGTCGAGGCGAGCTCGCGCCGTGTGCGGTGGTCGAGGCGAGCTCGCGCGGCCGGCCAGCCGTGACGCGCCTTCTCTCCTCTCGTTTTTGTGGTGGCGGAGGCCGCCCGTGAAATCGGTAGAGCGTCGAGCGGCCAGCAGCCGCCGGTCTGTCCGCTAGTCAGTCAGCTGGGCTGGCTGGACAACATAGATTGCCACGGGCCCAGAAAACCTCCGGCCCTACCCGTACCCGTGCCCATGAGCTTGTTCACACCGTGCCCATGCCCGGACCAGGCCCATTTAAAAATAAATTGTATGTCCATGTCCGTTCAGGTTAAGCAAGTAATTCCTTTCACAGCATTTAAGTTCAATATCCTAGCATATTAAGCTATTCGCAAATGATACACGTAAAACTGTGAACCATCTTTGCTAACAAAAGGCCGCAGCCATAGTGAAAAAGTGTTGCTGAAAAAGTGCATTTGCGGATTTCTTTGCCCAGGCCCGCCCAGGGCCCTAACATTTTTCATGGGTATGCCCATAGGCATACCCAGGGGTATGGGCATGGTATACCCATGGGTATACCCAGCCCATGGCGAACTCTGCTGGACAATGGGCTCACTCCTCAACGACTTTGACTCTGTAAGTGAATATATTGCATGTTTGTAATTCAGGTCAAAGTCAAGTGTTCAGCATGGCCATTGAACGGGCTTCCAATTAGTTAAGCACATCCTGTTTTTTGTTTGGCTGGCTTCCGTGACACCGGTCACGCCCGTCGGGGCGGCATTGCATAGTAGCTATAATAGCCAGCTAATCCCCAATAATGCGGCTCTGGCAGCCCTCCCAGCGCCCCCATCTATCACAGCGGCCATCACAGTAGCCGAAAAGCACTCGGCCAGTCCATTCGAGCGCGGTGGGACGGTGTTTTGAGAGCGCCCCTTATGGGTTATTTACGGCCTGTCAGAGTTCCGCCGCGGCGGTGCTAGTAGCATCGGTCCATTTCACGCACGCAAGCTGACCAGCTCGGCGGCCGCGTGGCGCGCCGTCCAAAGGTGGGACACTCCCTGACGGATGGCCCTAATGCATCAGCCGGCAGCGACGGCCGTTTTCGGCGGGTCAGAGAGTGGGAGGTGCCGCCGGTCGATGGCGCTGATCGTGCTGACGTGGGGCTCGCTGCGGGGCGGCGGTCGGCACGCTGGATGTCAGCACATCAGCGGCGGTAATCTGGGCCTGTGAGGAGGGCGGCACTGAGTGACGGGGAGGGGCGTGGCTGTGGCAGGGCGGGGTGGTGACGGGGGGAGGGGGGTGACGGGGGGGGGGAGTGGTGACGGATCGGCCGCCGCTGGTGACTGCCCGTGGTGCGGGGTCGGTCAGGCCGCCAACGGTCGGTCGCCCCGGAAACGGCGACTCCCACGGCTCCCACGCTCCTGGGAACGTCGCGCCGCCACCGCCACCACCGCCGCCACCACCACCGCCGCCGCCGCCGCCGCCGCCGCCGCCACCGCCACCACCGCCACCACCAGCGCCACCACCAGCACCACCGGGCGGTGGCGACTTGGCAGTTTCGTGTGCTCCATTTGGCTAGTTGGGCCAGTGCTGCTGTCTGGTGGGCCGAACTTCTGTCACTGACCGTTGGCCCGGTAGCCGGGTCGGACAGCGTGCCCGCCGTGCCGCTGTCACAGACAGGTCAGAGGTCGGGGTCGGGGTGACAGCGGCGCTGACCCGCGGCCACCGAGCGGTCCCCAGCTGCTGCTGCTGCCGCCGCCGGGGTAGCAGTGGCAGTGGTGATGGGATTATGATGGCGCGCCACTTCCGGCGTGACGGCGACTGCGGCTTCCTGTCGCCGTTTTTGTCTCGGCGCTCGGCTGTGGTGTGGTGTGGTGTGGTGTGGTGTGGTGTGGTGTGGTGTGCTGTGCTGTGGTGTACGCCGTGTGGTGGTGATCCGTGGCGATGTGTGTCGGTCTGTGGTTGCCGCTGGCGGGCTGCGGCTTTACGGTAGGCGGCAGCGAGCCTCAACACTGGCCAGCCTCAACACTGGCCATGGTGCGGAGTAGAGTCCAGTCTGCCGCAGTGGTGTCGATGTCAATGTTTTATTTTCGCTGAATGTGTACAGATGCTATCATTTGTACGGAAAACCTCATTGCGATGTAGTTGAACAATTATGAGCTGTGAGTTGTGACTTTTTTATATTTGTATAAGGAAGTGCAAATATGCCGCCTCAATCGCTTATCACACATTGTCTCTGCCTAAATTATCTAAACAGGTCTTAGCTTTCGCTTTCGTGCTGACTTCGTACCATGATGAAACCTTACATAACGTCACTATTAGCACAACGTCCATTCCGAACTCCCAAGGTGCCAGGCCATGACATCAAACCCTGACTCGTAACCAGCTGTTTGGAGTTTTCACATACCGGAGAAAGGTAACGAGATTTGCACGCCAACTTAACAGACTGCCCCATGTATCATCATGTCGGACATAAAACTGGAACCCATTCATTACCTACTGCCAGCGCTCGGCAGCTTCTGATAATGGACGGCTACAATCGATCGGCCAGGGCAGGAGGGACTGACGTTAGAGGCGAGTTTGCTGGCTCAGTCGCGGTGATGATGCGGTGAATCAGTGCTATGCGGTTTCATGTAGCGTTTGTTGATGTAGCGTGATGTAATAAGGTACTCATTACTCATTGTGGTAGTGGTGACGTTATTGTTTGCATGTTTGCAAAGGATTAGTTATCACCAGCCTCATCTTAATATGGACACCAGTCACCACTCAGGGATTGTAATGATTTAAGTCAGCATGTTTTGCTGCTGATGTGGGTTTTACGGTCCGACGATTGCTCAGTGCTCAAGTTACCTATTATGGGCACGAAACCGGTTAATTATTAACCACCTTCAGGAGTGCATGTGGGTTAGATATTCAACCTCGCTAAATTTACGATGTTGCTAGAATTAGCGGCCAAGTGAAAGTGGTGGTGGAATGTGGATGCAGTGAGCCATTTTCGCTGCGTGACTCGGAATATTCGTGCCTATGTATCATCACAGTGAACAGCTGTAGCCGATGTCGATGTCCCCTCCCCTCCCCGAGCGACGGAGCGGCGGCGGCGGCGGCGGCGGCGGCGGCGGCGGCGGCGGCGAGTCAGTGATCCCACCCGGCCGGTATAACGTGTCGCCTCTGCAGCTCAATGACAGCCCGAACAGCTGTCTGAGCCGCCGTCTCGCCACTCAGCTCCGGTGTCCGCCCGCCCCGCCCCGCCGGCCGGCGACGCGGCAGGGCCCTGCACAGGACGCCTTTCCCACCGGGAAGCCAGCGCCGGCTGTGATTGGTCCGCCACGCTCGTGGGAATCCTCAGCAGGGACCTGGCCGGGACGGCATTCCTGCGCGGCAGGGGTGTGCACAGCGCGGTTTATCGGCCGCCGAAGCGAGGCGGACGTGCCCTCGGCAGCGCGCTGGAACGGATCGGGGGGGGGGGGGATGAGAGGGGGGGACAGCCGGCTGTGACCGGCACGAGCGGCATCCGACCCCCGGCTTCCGGCGGCGCGCAGCGGAGGGCGCGAGGGCTGTGGCTCCCCTCTGCCGGAGAACAATACCGGCCGCGTGGTCAACGTTGGAGGACGTTGGCCCGGCGGGCGGCGGGCGGTTGCCCTGGGGACTCCCAAGGCGGTGATCCGGTGATTCGCCCCACTGCTACTGACGGCGATAAAGGAGCATTTCACGCCAGCCGCGATGTCGGAGTGACGATAACGCGTCAGACCGGATGTCGGAGGGTCGGCGGCCGGCCGGATGTGGCGGATTGAGCCATAGTTGTGTTTGAATGGTTACGTCTGTGGAACATAAACACGCTGAATGACGGTTTTATCAGTCTGACTCATGCTTGATTGATTGTTCTACTACCATTGGGACATACCTATCATTTGTCGGTGTTTAAACCGCCTGGGAACAGCCGATAGCCTGATCACACGGAATCTTATCTCATTCATTCACAATCTGAAGCGGTTGGACGTGGAATCTGTTGTTAGGCGCCTCTCCGATGTCTTCAACAACCTGGCCAACACTTTGTCTCGGTACGGACGGCCGCTCCGACATAACTTGGCTAACTCCTCGCAGCTGACGGCTCTAAGTGATGACTGGCAGTTAGTTCAAGACTATCCACCGGACTTTTCAGCGTCGCCGACAAAGTACCGCCTTGTTTGACGGGCCGCCAAGTTCTGGCGTGTCGGAAACTAGTCTCGTTGAGCCGGGCAGCGGCCGCTGCTTCCCCGTCCGGCCAGGTGGTGGGGTCCGACCCATCCCCCTCCCGAGCCGTTCAACAAGCGCGGCGCGAACTGAGCCCGCGCGGCGCTCTCCCCGCCCCCCGCCCCGCTGTTAGCTACCCCAGCCACGAAGCCCGGTACCGCCCGTACTGCCCCACATCAGTCAGCCCAGTGGCGCCGCCCTGGTGGTGACTCCGACACTAACTACTGCCGTGACGCCGTCACCCTGTCGGCCCCTGCTCAGCTGACGCAGCTGACCGCTGGCGCGCGCCGATCCCCCCCTCTCCCCCGGCTATTTACACGATGTGATGACTGATGACATGTGTCTGCAGTAGGCAGCGGCAGCGGGCAGCAGCGGCGGCGGGCCGGCCGGCGGATTGACCTCGGTGTTGGTCTCCCGGACCGGACCGTGGTGTCGCCGTGGTTTTTGGGCGGCCGGAGCGTCGATCCTGCGGCGTCCGCTGACTCCCGACAGCGGAGATTGCCGGGCCGGGACGTGCAGCGGACACGCGCAGCGTTGTATTTCTACATCGCCTGCCACCGACACGCTCACAAACGTACTCAATGTTCAGCTGGAGGGTGGAGACGGTACAGACCAGGGCACTATATTACTGGGTACTCCAAAGTTTTGGTACAGACAGTGAGGCTCGCGAGAGGCCAGATCAGAGCCGACCGTCACAGCCTCGACGGATACGTCGTCACCGCCTCTTATCTCACAGCAAACTCTGTCATAACAAATTCCTGGCGGATGTTATCAATAGTCTCTTCCGAGTTGGACGTGCCAATGTCTGGTCCAGTTGCGCCGTATCTCTGTAGGGCAGCTGGACCGGCTGGTGGTTTGGCCGTGCTGCAGTCGGCCGCGTGGCGCGGGGTCTCTTCTGCAGACAATGGCTCCGCTGCCGCGCCGCTGCCGCTGCTGACTGCCGTGTCAGCCGGCAATTCGTATTCCTGTGGCCGTGCGTGTCACTGCAGGAAGGCGGCCTGTCGAGCGGAGCACCGGCACCGCGCGAGGGGGGGGGGGCTGCCGAGTGGGGGGGGGGGCGCCGAACGGGGGCAGCCGTCAACCGCCTGCCACCAGTCACCCCCTAAACACGGTCTGTGACACTTTCCACTCGACTACGTAGTACTAGGCGTTCAGATTTTCGATTCAAACATATTTAACATATTTAAACTGAGTAGTTTCCAAGGGTCTTGGGCAATAATACTCGTGGGGCTCATCGACGGAAATCTCGGCGGAGCAGCGCTCGGCGGCAGCAGTCGACCGCACAGCTGACGGCTGATGACGTCACAGCTCGCCAGCTGAGCCGCCGGCAGCTGCAGCTCGTCTGTCAGCCAGGCAGCGAGATCGTGACGGCGCTGGCACACAGTCGCCGGGAAAATATTGACCCAACTTGCCACAACAGCGCGGAAACGCAGGAGCCTCTGAGAGGAGCCGGCAGGTCGTTTTTGTCGGCGGACCGAGCTGTGTCACGGCCGAGGGAGGTCAGCGGCGCCGTGCGCTGGTTT
>JARBER010143249.1:0-17496 GCA_030265075.1 Balanus glandula
CGGATCAACACAAGTTTTTTAATGGAAAATCACTTCGATGCGCGGAAAATCGCAGCGATATCGCGGAAATCGGCACGCCGAGTCCGCCTAGTGTGCGGCCGCCTTTACATGGGAGAGTCACGTGTCGCTGGTTGTTCGTCGATGCACCGGAATTCTAGTCTCGCTGTACCGCTTTAGGGGTCATTTCCCAAAGTTGCTGGCCGTCCACTGCGCCTCTCCCGTTCGGCGCCTAATCGCCGAACGGCAGAGTTTAACACTAAAGTCCTTGGGGAACGCGCTGAACGCGGCCTCCCCACCCGCGGGATTTGAACCCGGGAGATGAATCAGCTGACTTCCCATAGGCTCCAATTTTTAATTCTTCTGCTCGTCGATGAGGTGCCGAGCTGTAGAGGCGCAGTGGACCACCTTAAATGAGATACCACTCGGACTTATATTAATGGTTTAAAGCTCTTTATTGCATGTAACAGTGATATGAAAAATCCATCACCAGCTCTTGAAAGTATGCCCGCCGGCCCAATTTGAGGCAGAACGGCAGAATTTGAGACAGAACGTGTCCCTGTCTCTCCCAGGCCCACATTTATGAGTCCAAGTCGTCGCTCTTGCCCTATCTCTAGGGTATTTCTTTCGATGAAGAACGTAACGGCAATTTAAAAAAAAAAATTAATTGAATTTTTTACTTATATTTTCCAAATTTTTAGAACTACCTTAGGCTGTAATATTTGCACTGTTTCATGCTTTTATTTTGTTGACTTCGCCTGTTAGTGTAGTTTGATTCTGTTGGCGACTAAATGTAATCAACAAATAATAACAATAAAAGAAAGCATACGTATCTTGTGTTTCGTGTTCCTCACTGTATATCGGTACCATCTTTGTAATCTAGACGCTTTGATATTGAATTTATAATGCTGGACAAACAAACAAACTTTAAATTCATAATGCTTGGACAAACAAACAAACCTTTATGCAACAGTACCTAAAAAGAGACAGAACCATGCCATGTGACAGAGTAAGCGATACTAAGTCAAGTGTCAGAATGTATATTATGTACATAATGTAACATTAACACTTAATACCTATAATACAATACACATTATCAGCTCATAACAGAGAGGTCTCGACTTAAGTAATAACGCACAACTGGTAGTAGGTGGGAAAGATCGAAAATCCTAACGGGGGTACATACCGTGAAGAAGTCACAGCAAGCGTCTAATACAAAACGAAGCCAACTTCTTTCACTTTCAAAATGCACACCAATACACAATGCGTATGCTCCCAATACAAGACAAATAGATACGTTACACATGTGCCAAAGCATTCTAGTTCGCGACCATCACCGTCCCTAAGGGTGTTATGACCCGCGAACGGTATCATCAAGGTGATGTCCACGCTCTCCGTCCCCAGCCTTCCTCGGCCAGCTGTTAGCATACAGATGCTGCAGTTTATCCGCAGCCACGGCACAACAGCTCATGTCCACCGCAAAGTTCGTCATGGTCCGTGCACGTGCCGGGCCGGTCCATGACCCCATGGGCTGGGCATGCGCCTGGGCTGGACCGGGGCTTGGTCCGGGCTGTGCCTCAACTTTGAAGGGACATTGCCACCTTAACACAAGGTTTGAGTTGAGGTGGCCATTTTGCTTGCTGGGCTTTGAAAATAAGAATGACCTCAGTTAAAACATCCACAACGGTATAATAAATAAGATTTTCGAGTTCAAATTTGAGATCTGTAAAAAAGGCCCCTGTAGGTATTGGTATAGGGCCTTAGTTAGATACCTACTGTACTACTGATCATGTCATCTCTGTTTAGCGTGTTTGTATTGTAGTCGACTTGTTTCTAAATATTGACAGCATTTACACCTACACTGACAGCACTTCCTTCGTTTTTTTTATATGACGTCACCATACCAGATGATATAACTTCGATTTTTAAGAGTTTGAGTTATTTTTTTAGAGAAACAAATGTGATATTCGTGATCAGCAGTATTCATTTCATACTTTTGAAAAATATGACTTAAATTTGACAACTTTCAAAAAGGTGGGATTTATTTTCCCTCTAAGCAAATATTCCGGCTCTGGATGGGTCTGGGCTGAGAATGTCTGCTTCGCGCCAGTTCACTTCCAAAGCAACATAGTGTTGCCCTGGCTGTGGCTTTTTGTTCGCATAGTTGGCTCATTATTTCCAATTTATTGTATATTATTACGTAAATAATTTACGATAATGACAGCAAATGTGAAAATAATGAAATGGTTGATCGTAAATGACTTCACCGGGCTTGAGCTTCATATGTATTAATTTGACCGGGCTTGGTCAGGGATTAGTGTTCATTGGCCCTGGCTGGGCTGGGAGTTGGTGGGTCCGTGGTGAACACTGGTCCACCGAATGACCGGGAATCCACGGCGAGCGACGCTTCATTTCCTCGTATCCAGAGGACGGATGGCACGACAGGGACGAGCGTCCACCGCAGTGTACTCTGACGCCTCTGCAGGGTGTGGTGATGGTCTGTGCTTGAGGCCGCCCCAAATCCCGAGGTTGTATGATGCTCATCAGGCTGGACGTACAATATGTTCCCATTTACTTATACAAGATAACGAAATTGACCCGACCTATGGTCATCGATATAAAAATGCCAAGATGAACAAAGAGTAGGGCTCTCATGACACTATGCAAGTTTAAAACTGATCGGGAAGAACTATTGCTTTCAAACGACTGCAAACCTTTTTTGAGGTAAGGTCACCTGAACTGGTCTGGTGATCTGACCTGAGATGAACCAAGGCAAAACATTTTACAAAGTGCGCAAAATTGGCAGCACTGAGCGGCAGTGTTTTCCAGATATTCTGGAAAACCGAGGGAATCTTACCCCTTCCAGTCTTACCCCTCCCCGCACGTCGCAGGTTAACAGTCAGGTGAAAAGTTATTAACTATTTATTTGAGGTACAGACGAACCTCAAGACAAATCATGGCGATAAGCAGGCAAACAGACTCTTTTTGTTGCAAGTGACACTACCAGATTGTTGTTGAGACGTCAATAATGTATTGTGTTCACTGCAGACCAGTCCTATCGAAAAAACAGCAAAAAAAAACAGAGGGTTGGCTGATACGGTACAATCATTCGATTCTGGGTATAAAAAACTTACCAATGAGTCTATGACTTTGATCGTTAACTCCTAGATTGAAACGACAGGTCACTGAGCTAACAACTGATACGGGTAGGAAAAAGAAAACGCAAACAAAGATTATCAAAGACAAGGTTAAGGTATTACGAGGCAGAGCAACCTAGTTCTAATCCTGCATGTTTCATAGATCCCCGTCTCGGTCATCATGGAATGCAAATATTAAAACAAAACATAACACATAATGACAGTCCTAGCAAAATTTGCTTTTGCAAAGAAATGGTATCGAACGATAATTCAAAAGGAAACTTAGTTTAAACGATATTTTTGTGTCATATATGTATTAAAAAAAAATGATCGCAACTTAATTTAACATATATTGAGTTTTCATCCCATGGCGACGGAAATGAGGTCTCTGAAACCGGTAGGAGTTTACCCACACAATGGTACGCTGCGAAAACGTTCTATATTAAATGACCAGTCCTGAACATTTCCGTCGACAAAGCACCATACTCATGATCTAAGCATACTTGCTTGCATTACGCTCACAACATGCACGCACACTAACAAGATAATAATAGCATTGACCACAAACCACAAAAGCGAGGAATAATGTACAGCTTCTAACTCTTTACCATATTCAGTCTATAATTAAAGTTTCAGCAAATTATGAACAAATTTTAGTAACCATATACAATAGCGAAATTAAAAAAATTGATCAAATTGTTTTGAATTCCACAAAATGCGGTGAGGCAAGCGAAGAAATGTTATCGTTGTATACTTTACTACAAGAACAAGGGAGTGATCCATATTGTGAAAAATACGCATGTCAGTAAGATAACATTTTGTTCCGATAAGGAGGCAGCAGGAATGGAAGAAATTACCAATTTTAATCAATCTGATTACCGTGACAATACATATGAACCAGTCCTTTTCCTACCATTCGGTCGCAAGTAAGCTCAGCAGCTTTCAATTTTGCCTGACAATGCTAAATTTCAATTTTGGAATACTTGTTAAATATACAACTTAAATTAAAAGTACACAAAACTGACAAACACTACTTTTTTAACACCACATCCTGTTTTTATTAACAAAGTTCTGCTACACATTTCACAGCGAGGATATAGTTCCATCACACACCCGCTTCAGACTTCAGACATAGCCTGCCAGACCGTTCCATAGCCGAAACACCAAGCGGGTCCACAGCCTGGGCATCCCCGTCTACCGCAGGCGCCGCCTCCTCCTCAGCCTGGGCATCCCCGCCTACCACAGGTGCAGCCTCCTCCTCAGTAAGCGTCACGACCTGGCAGGTGGCAGGCGTCCGGTCGGCGGTCACAGGCACCGCCGCTTCACTCTGCTCTGCAGTCTCCTCCTACTCTGTCTCCTGACGATCCTGGTCCTGATCCTGATCCTGATCCTGATCCTGATCCTGATCCTGATCCTGGTCCTGGTCCTGATCCTGGTCCCACTCTTCGGCTGCGGCAGCGGCGGCGTTTATGAAGGCTCGAGAATCATTCTTCTGCTTACGGCGACTGTTTCTGAACTTGTTCACCAGCCTCTTCCTTACAGTCTCCTGCGAATATTGCAACACGTCGTCGTCACTAAGAATCCTAAGTAGCAAAACAATCCTAAGTTGGGATTGCTATGTTAGACACAGGAGTCAACCATGTTGTAATTACGACATCCTTGTTTAATGTTTGCAATGAAACTTCGCCTGTTACTGGGCATTACCTGTTGGTGATATTGATAATTAAAATTTAGCGCAAATAAGTTCAGTATGATTTTATCGTTAATGTTTCTTCCATTGACAGTGCACAACGCTGCTCCTGGATACGGAAATTATGTTTGTAAACAATGTGCAATACAGGTCAGACGAACATCTAACCTGTATATTAGATGTTCGTGTCATGGGAAAGCATTCAGGAAAGCTAATAAGATAGTAGTTCGCTAAAAGCCAGCCAGTGCGGTGTGCAAGCAATCGCAACTAAGCGAAATGGCTCAAGTAGCTTATGTTTATAGTAAGAACTCACGATACTAGCCGCCATGACAAGTGTATCACATATGTGATTATTATTATATAAATTCAAAGCTGTACATTTAAAAGCATCGCACGTGAAACTGTGGCAATATGTAAGCCACAATAACATGGTCTAACCCTAACTGTCATCACGGCCAACAGTCGGACGCAAACGAAGGCCCTATATACTCGATGGTAATGCAAATACAATCAATTTATTTTCAGATGCAAACCAAAACTGGTGCCGCTATCAAGCAATGCTGATTTGGCAACATGGTAAGCATGCAATCAGGTAATGCAAAAGAAGCTCTTACTATAGACTTATGGAGTCCCTCCTTCTGGAAGAGATAGGGGAACTGGGTGATGATACAGATCGCCATTTTGTTGTGCCATTTGCCAGGGCCAATGCTGGAAAGGGTCATACATGACAGATCAGCGACATAGCTCAGTTCACATAATACACTGTCGCTGAGGTCAACACAAGGGAACGTAAAACACGCATTTTTAACAGTTTGCAACATTAATATTCATGTTCAGACACCATCCAAAACAAACTAAAACTAGAGATGAGTCATGATCTTCAAGTGAATGCACCAAGAGGTCTTTACCTTCTTAAGTATAACAATAAAGTAGTCTTGAGTCTAGAGATACCTTAAGCTTACCACTAATCAACGGGACAAGCAAAATGTGATCATTTTCAAATGGCGAAGTTCAGTTAAATTTCTTTCATTACAGCTTAATAAACGTTCTATCACCCACAACACTGAAGGCTTGTGTTCTGTTGTTGTCTTACTTTAGGTCTTTGAACTGATTGTAGATGCAGTCCATGATGATTCGCCAGTCTTGCTTGTCCAGAGCAATCTGCTGCAGCAGCTTTTCCCGTATTGAAGCTGGGAGTATGGCAACATCCAGTCGCGGCTCACTGGAAATGCAAACAAGATACAGCTTTTGGAAATGCAAACAAGATACAGCTTGAGACACAATAGTGGGCGAAGAGAAATACTCACCCACGATAATTAATGCATCCATTGCTTCGGAAAGTAATGCATGGACTAGTACGACACCTTCATCAGCGAAGGACGAGTGACTACGTTAGCATTGCCAGTAGTGTAGTCTCAAGCCACACACAGATTTTCAGCTCAATCTGTCCAGCCGTTTCTGTTAAGAGTGAGAGATGTGGACATGCGACACAGCGTGTTTATTAACGCCACACAATAGTCTTCGTTATAGATAAATGTCTCTATTGCAAAGAAATGATGATTATTGTCAGCCTAATTTGGTGCCCAAGCTGTAGGCGGGATGCTGTGGGGAGCGCCAAGCGGCTGGCCAGTGAGCGCCACACGTCTCGCATCCTCATGCCACGCCTGACGCGGCACGTGCCTCGAGCAATTATGACCCCTCACTTAAGACGAAACGTGGCAATAGCATAATTTATTGAATAAGGCTACCGGGCGACAAAAAAAACACGTTGTCAATCGTACGGAAGATTCAAAAGATTTAAGCTTCTGACAAGTGTGACGCACTGGCAGCGTCAAGTCGGTCGCTTTTAGTGAGAAAAAAACACGTATTTATTGGGGACTCGCTCGCGCTTCGTGCTCGCTCGTAATACATGAGTATACTATACAAAATAACAAGTTGATCATTTTTACAACTGTTCAAAGGATGTGAATGCTCATTTTTTTATCAAATATGATCGCCAGGTTTGACAACGGCGACTGGGTGTCATAGCAAAGAAGCAAGGCAGTGTGTTACCTCTTGAAGAGGAGGGCGGCGATCGACTCCGACTTAGAAGATGAAGTCCCGCCACTTGGAGGTCTGGTGTCTTCCAACTGCCGAGCAAAGTCATACAAAATTAAGCAATAACAAGTAGTACCGTCACTAACACAGCGTATAATTCGTTAGATGTTTCATTAAAACAATTACAGTACAGCGCAAAGCAGCACGCCTCTAGACATGACAGAGAAACGCAGCGCAACAGAATACAACGTAGCGCAGTAGTTGATCAGAACACTTCACAATGCAGGAGGACGTACTACCATGTATGAACAGACAAATAACAAATCCCAGCAGTGCCCCTAGAGGGTATTTCAATATAAATCCATTTTTTACTTTGCCTCAATGAGGCATCTAAAATGGAATAAACTGTAAACAATTGTTATTAGCTTGTCGAGATAGATGTCCTGCACTTTAGTGCAGAACATTTTCGTTAATTAGCATTTTAAAGAGATTGTCACTTTATTGCAAAATTTGATGTCACAGAGCAATCGCACCTGAGTCTGAGTCCGTTTTCGAAATTCGCGCCCAGTCGTCCCAAATCATCGTTCAAAGTTGAATTTCATGTCATCAAATACGTTCGAAAAATGCGCCACTACTATTGATATTGTTAAGTTAAGCTTTTTGTCAAAATTGGTAATGTCAGCAAACCATTTGTCACCATTTGTAAACACACCAAACCTCAATGAACCTCATTTCAATCAATAATTCGCAAACAAATATCCTTTAGCATTACAAATGGTTACATCAGTGTTCTAAATGAACTAATAAAGAAGCATGTTTTTCTTGGTGGCAAAGTTAATATTTTGCCGAAACCCACGCTACCATATCTCGTTTACTTTTCAAAAATCAGCTGTGTATTCGAAATACGAAAATGTCTCTACCGCGCCGAATATGCCTTTTCTTGCGCTTCTATAGAGTGGTGTGACGAAATCGTAAGCAATTTTTAGATAATAATCATGTATGCAATACATTGTTGTTTAGTTACTTGCGATACTTAGGTGAGCCTTTAATGACAATTAAAATCAGCATAGGTTCTTAGGGCTTGTTAACGCATGACTCCCCACCCAAAAAAATGGCAGTTCTGGTGGTTTATTGCAAGCGAGCAAGTTTCAGATGACTCCCTCAGCATTCCCAATTTAATTCGGCTAAATTTTACACAAAAAAATATCGTGAAGGATGCACCGAAGATGAATATATTTGCACGTGAATTTTGAGCGTCAAGATCCGAGCTCAGCAACAAGATCTACCTTTCACAAAGGAACGTTTGTAATTCTCTAATATGGTACATTGGAACAATGACTGGTGAAACGGAGGAGGTTTCCCATCGATCTCAATTAAATCCCAGAGATGTTCTTAGCGTTCCGCAAGAGTTTCTCATTAATCCACATTCGAGGATTATCACCAGTTACTTGCTCCTTCGTGAAATGCACATTATTGAATAAATCCACTGCAAGAGTCAATGGTTTCACGTTCAATCAGAACACTTATATGATATACTTACATCGAAGGACCCGTTGCCATTACTACGGTCTCGCATTCGAAGATTGGTTTCTCTTGCTCTTCTGGTGGATCCTGAAACCGAGGAATCGCATGATTTAGTAAAGTCCATTCGATCAGCTCGACAATAAACATGCATTCAGTGTAAATGTCAATATAATAGTAATTAGGCCATTTATATGTTTATTAGGATGGAAAGTTCGCTGCATGATTTGCTCTAAGCATAAATTTTGCGCTTATGCTTCAGATAGACAGCGACTGATGAACTTCTAGGCATGGTATGGAACGCTCCGTCTATAACAATGCATTTACCCGCTATCGGATAAGGGACAATAACTGTTTATACTGGCGAATATTCTCAATAATTAGGATAGCGGAACTGTTAAACTGAATGTTGGCATACCTTCTCGTAAATCCCTTTCACGAACAATGTGTCAATATCGGAAGAAACACAACAGGAATTTTAAAATGTAGTCGAGCCAGTCATGTCACTTGACACGACATTTATTTTTGTTGACACCCAGAAAACTGCATCATAGCATGCAAGTCAAATTACATAACATCACGATAACATCAAGCAGAAGGGTCGCACGGAGGAGCTAGGGTCGGGCCCCGGGATTGCCCCAGCCCAGAATCTGACACCCAGATTCGAGTGACTTTAACTTTAGTCCTCTGTGAGTGGGGTATCAACGCCTGGCTGCCGCTGTTATCAGGTCCTACAATTAATATACCTCAGATTTGTTTACATCGGTGACCCAGGGTCAGGTCAATTTCATGACCTCTTCATTACAAGTCAATGGAAAAATAGTTAAATGCATACAATTCCGAGAATAGGCATGCTGTCAGTCCAATTTAATCTGGAACATGCTATTGTACGCCATTGTTGATAATATTGAAGCCATTGATGTCTCAGTGACTCCTACAGGGCCGACCGAGGTCAGCTGGGTCAAACACAAATTTTTAAGTGCTTTCAACATAATGGCAGTAGATAAGAGTAACAGATACCAATGTGTTTGTCTCGTCGAGACACGTCTCCCAACATGGACCATTACCTAATTGTGAACTCCTTCATTTGACCTTGACTTTAAGACAAATATTGGAATTGATCGAACAATGTCAGCCTGAATATCATCCAAAGCGCGTTCAACAGACAAACACGATGGCGTAGTCGGTATAGCGTTATCTTAATAAGACAGAAGTTATAAGAGAAACAGAGCTTTGCAAAAATAAAAAATAGACATTAATGCTCCCTAGAACCTGAACTGTTAATATGAGGTTAGATTTGAGGATTTCCCAACATTGAAGAAAACAATGGCTTTCAATTACTGGTTTCAGTTTTTTTCCGAATTGTAAGAGTTCTACATACTTTTGAAAATGTTCGAAGAGATATCCTTAAAACTAGGCAATTCGAGCTTCGATGACTGTGAGACGTGAGACTAACATTGACGTGATCTAAAATAAGAATGAACTACTTTCGAAATGCCTTGCATCAAGCTTTCTAACACCGTGTGTCGTTTAACGTTACGTAGTGTGGTTTTCGAGAGAGATGGGGGAGGGGCGGGGAGAAGCACCCACTTTGGTGTGTAATGATCAGAGGCCCTCTAGAGCGCGTGTTAACCCTCGTCAATGCGGCAACCAATATCTAAGCTTAACGCAGAGGACGTGCTACTAATCTGGAAGACAGCATGCCAAGTTTTTAATAGATCAACATTGTTTTGAACTGTTGCAAATGTTAATTAGAAGAGTCAGGGATAAGATAATCGTTGGACTTCAGACATTGCTGTCCAAAGAAGTTGATATTTGGAGTTGTAGCTTACACATTTGAAACAAAAATGGAGTTGTACTTAACATACATTTGTGGTTATCTGAGCTGAAAAGAGGACCGATGATTTCCAGTCAGATGTAGGCAGTGTTTGAAGACAATGGGAAGTATTTTGTGATCAGATGACAACGAACGAATTTTGGGGGAATATCCAACTATATATAATTGCGCCCCTAGCCGAAAGAGGCCAGCGACCTAGGGACCTGCCTGTTCTGCTACCTGTGGTCCTTCTGAATTCATCTCGTAACCAGAAAACGCAGACCACCAGCTACCGGACACTGGTGGCGGTCGCTATGCTATTCACAGATACAGAGAGCCATCGTCTTTTCAGACGTTTTTTGTTTGCTCTTCCCTTGGTGGTTGATGCACCATAAAAGATCGTCCCGTTACCATGTTTATTCTTTGCTTCGATATCTTTAGCAGACAAATAAGCAAGTAACACTAGTCACATAACTAGCCCCCCTATGCCGGAGGGACAGGTAGTTATATGTTAATAAAACATTGACAGCCCTAAAGAACCGACACATAAGGCAGACATCAAACGTTGTTTTCTTGTGTGTGAGATCAGAGCAACAACGACATTAGTATTTTCTAGCTCAAGACAACGCTTCAAATGCGACAATTCTAACTCCGATCAGCCGTCTGCCAAGGCCAACAGACGAGTACAGCGACACACGACACTTTTAGAGCCGATGCTCAGTTGCTTTTTTCTGGTGGCGCAGGAGCGGCAAGCTCTTGTAGTGGCGGGACACAATCCGATGCAGTAGCGATAGTGCCACTGTCATTGTGTTCCACTCCTGCATTCATGCCAGTATTCTGCTCCACTGTAGTTTCCCCGTCACTGGTCTGCTCTGCTGCAGCGTTTTCGTCACTGTTCTGTTCCGCTGGGGTGTTCCCGTCCCTGCTCTGCTCCGCTGGGGTGTTCCCGTCACTGTTCAGCTCCGATCCAATGTTCGCCTCACTATCCTGTCCCGCGTCCATGTTTCCGTCACTGTTCTGTCCTGTCGCTGCCTGGCCGAACAAATCATCAGCCTCTGACGTGCCAGATATGGCCAGCTGCAGCAGCACCGACTGTCTCCTCCTCTTGTTCCTGAACTTATTCTTGAGTCGTCCAGTAACAGCCATCTGCAGAGGGTGGACCAGTCATTTACTAGCCAGGTATGAGCAAAGGGAAATAACAACAGTACAAGTATGTGCCTGAAGACATCGGTAGCAAGCCAACGTGAAATAAGTTTACACTTAAGTTCTTACCAGGGCTTCCTGTCTTGTCATTTGAGGCAGCACGAAGGGGAACTGTTCGATGATCGATTCCGCCATTGTTGGGTACCAGATACGCGACTGTCGAATGCTGAGAAAAGCACACATTGAGTTGTCAATAACATGCGATTAATACGTGTATCACTATGGTGATAACTGATAAAATGACAGCATTGACAATTTCTATATTTTAAGCAATGCATGAACAAGGGTTTAGTATTGGATTACTTGATATATTGATCCAATACTACTACGAATATTCGTGAGCTCCCATGATACAATGACGAGCTTGGCTTAACAGTCCCACAGATGTAAGCTTCATCCAGCTGGGTGACATTGTGACATGTGCTCACCACCATGAAGCCCCCCCCTGGCCACATGATAACGTACTGCTGGTCGTAGGGCTGGTAGTAGTGATGGATACACTGCATCAGTTCCCGCCAGTCACTCTGCTGAAGTGGCGTGCGCTTGATAAGCTTCCGCAGTATGTGTGCTGATAAGCAATTCACATCCAGCTCCGGTCTCCTGAAAACATCCCAACATATAGTCATGTCAAAGCAGCAGAGGTCCGAGCAGCATGACCAACAGTCATAGAATTTGCGTTGTGTGTAGCAAACCAAATAAACATTATATCGACTAACAATATCAGTCAAAATGTATTTCATATCAGCAGGAATGAATCAAACCAGGTATAAAAACGACTTGTCAGCTATGGCAAATTACGAAGTAAAATATTACAACAGCCTGGTTCGGTTTTCTTCAACAACAGTCGACTGGATTGAGCATGACGCGTTAAATTTGTATCATGAAAGAATAAGTCAAAGAAGAGGCAGGCTTGCATCCACCAGGCTACTCACAAGATCTGATCCATAGTCAGTCGCGGACGGTCATGATCCGACTGCAGGTCGATATCTTCCAGGTCACTCGACTCAACAGTTGACATCCGCCTGGAACGCCAACGTTCGTCACAGTACACAGCTGAACCGTTACACACTACATATATAAGTTATATCACTTGAAAGTATCAGAGAGAGACAGGGAAGGTACAGCCAGGGAAATTCCAACGATCTGTTTACTATGACAAATATATTGCACGAATGAAGAAACTGAAATCAGCAGTCAAAAACGATATTGACTGACACCAAGAAATGAGGCCAGGCGTTGATACTTCCCAGTGAACGGTGCTTCAAGCATACCATTATTGCTCATAGTGTTCAGCCTTCCCAGTGGCACTCAATGCTGGCAACATTATCAAGTAATCGCTTAGCAAACATTTGAAGTTCAACGTGGTTGCAAAATGGGATATGACAGCGAAGCAGTCAATTTAATACGATGCTGATCCAGTGGTTTGGAGGGAACTTACCGAAAACAGCAGCCACAAGAAATATATAAGCTGTTCTATAAGTGGAACCAGCGCGGCTACTCCACAATCAACAACTACTGCAAAATTTCGTCCACATTCATATACACACAAACAAAGTACTTACTGGTAATTTCTCAGGATCAAGGACCGTGAGAGGGCTGCCTCCGACTCCCGCTTACAATCCAACACGGCCTGGTAAAGATACCTTTGTCAAGATACGGCTCAAATGTATGTTTATGTTACGACAAGCTTAAAGTCACGACGTCTATCTATATTATGTTATATCGCTAAACGGCTATTCGCACCTATTCGGTCACAAGAATGCATGGTGCAAAATGACTGTGAAAGCTGTTGAATCCCAGATGATACGAGGTAGTTCATGAAAAGAAACGCATTTAAATCCGAACTGCAAACGTTCTCTGCTATGCGGCAATGTTCTTGTATACAAAGTGCCTCCTAATTTTAAGCAGCCGTCAGAGTGGCATGATTGCGTTGTGATATAAATAAGGCAGTAACAGCTTACAACAGGTCCTCTGATATACACCAAGAACATAATTGCAATTTTGTGTGGGTTAGCTTGCTAGTTCGAAATCTTGTTTGAAATTTGTTCTGGCTTTTTTCAACAATATAAATGACTGACATGTTAAAATTATTTTCCATCATCTTATTTCAATTGCAATTTGCCCGATAGAACTAATGGGTGGTTACTGGTTACTCACGAAAACATCTTGGCTATGAAGTCCGGTCTGGCTGTTGTCACTCTGAATCCAGGTTGACCCGCGCTCTGTCAGCGACACAAACACATGATCAAATCGTAACCAATGCCCAAATATCCCCAAACCATTTATGTTGACTGGAGTTAAAACAAAACATGGTTATGTCAATATTTCATTGTAAAGTGAACCAAGTGATGGTGAAGTAAGTTTGGGTGTATATCTTAGATAGAAGGACCAAGAATACCTAACGCAAAAATTATCCTCTCACCACCAGCAAAAGCTAAGGAACAAAACAAACTTAAGTCGTGGCACTAGGACTATCTTAAATAAGCAAAATTTTGGGGCTTCCTCTTCCTTAAAAGCAATTGTTTTAGGAAAAATCTCAACAAAATCAACAATTGAAGATCTTTAAAAACGAAAATTTGAAAACAAACAAAGCATGGATGATACACAAACCAATGTCAAATAATTTTGTTCATGCTTTTCTGACATATATGGATTCCTAAGAATAGGAAACATCAAGTAATTTTCAGTTATGCTTGGATTTTAGCAATGAGATAGACAACACTCTTTTTCGGAAACAAGCTGGTCCAGCAACATATTTTGTAGTGTATATGAATAAATTACCAGTTATATTGACCCTTAGCGACTTCAGCTTGTCCTCTTGATGGTGATGCATGGGAATATAGTTGCTACAATCGAAATTAGATGTCTAAAAAGACCAATAAAAGAAGTACAATATGAGATGCATAGTCCCATTGCAAATAATGACTTTCAGTGACACGCCTGTGAACTTTGCTTGTAATATCACTTTGTCTTTGCAGGTAACCATAATTGGGGGCACCTAGTGTCATAATAAAAACAAGCTAAGGCTTCGGATGAAAAGTATGGATGCAAACTATGAACACACTAAGTAAGACCCTTGACCTAACCGTGACATGACATGCGACCTTAAATAAATAATTCGAATCACGCTTTAGATTCGTCTTACATATACATTTCGATCGCAGCTTTTCAAATCTAGCTGCGGTCATTGGTTCGAAAGATAAGATGGGGAAAAAAACCCTCCCACCTGGCCGAGTTCGGCTGGAGACCCAAGCGAGATACCTCCTCTGAGACCTCTGGGTGTCGAGACTCAGCGCCTAGCCCGGAGTCTCGACACCAAGATTCGAGTGACTTTAACTTTAGCCCTATATGAGCAGGGTACCAACGCCTGACCGCTGCTGTTGTCAGATCATACGTACCTACAATTAATATTCTCAGATTTGTTTATATCGGTGGCACATGGTCACTGGTCACTGGTCAGGTCACCTTCGTTACCTCTCCATTAAAAGTCAGTGGGAAAACAGTTAAATGCATTAAATTACGAGAATAAGCATGGTGTCGATCTAATTAAATATGGAACATGCTATTGTAGACCATTGTTGATTATATTGAAGCAAATGCCGTCCCAGTGACACCTACAGGACCGGCCGAGGTTATCTGGGGTCGAACACATAATTTTAAGAGCTTTCAACATAATGAAATAGATACGTGTAACAGATACCAATGTATTTGTTTCGTCAAGACACATCCCCCAATATGGAACATGACCTACTTGTAACAATGGCTTTCGATCACCGTTTGTTCCTAAATGTAAGGGTTCTATTAATTTTTTAAAATGTTTAAAGCGAAATCCACAAAACTAAGCAATTATAACTTTTTAGTGAACCTTATATTGACGTGATCTAAAAAAAGATAATAATACTTTTAAAATACCTTAAACCAGGCAATATCACACCATTTGTTGTTAAGCGTTATGTAGTGTGGTTTTCGAGATAGATGGGGGAGGGGCGGGAAGAAGGCACCCACCAGGGTGTGTAATGATCAGAGGCCCTCCAGGGCGCGTGTTAACTCTCGTCAGTGCGGCAACCAATACCTAAGTTTAACGCAGCGGACGTGAAAAAAAAATTGGAAGACGGCATGCCATGTTTGACACAGATCACCTTTGATTTGAGCTCTTGCGAATGTTAATCAGAAGCAACAGGGATGAGATAATCGTTTTCGACTTGTCATTGCTGCCCCAAAAAGTTGATGTTTCGAGTTGTAGCTTACACATTTGAAACAAAAATGAAGTTCTTTGCATACATTTGTGTTTATCAGAGCTGAAAAGAAAACCAATGAATTCCACTGACATGTAAGCACTGTTTGAAGATCATGGGAAGAATTTTAGATGAAATAACAACGAATTTAGGGGGAATATCCAACGATCTATAACTGCATCTCTAGCCAAAGGAGGCCAGCGATCTAGGGACCTGCCTGTTCTGCTACCTGTGGTCCTTACGAATTCATCTCGTAACCAGAAAACGCAGACCACTTACTACCGGACACTGGCGGCGGTCGCTAGGCCATTCACAGATACAGAGAGCCATCGTCTTTTTCAGACGTTTTTTGTTTGCTCTTCCCTTGGTGGTTGATGCCCTGTAAACAGCCGTATTGTTTCCAAGTTTATTCTTTGCTTCCATCTCTTTAGCAGACAAATAAGCAAGTAACGCCTGTCATACCTAGCCCTCTTATGCCGGAGGGACAGGTAGTTTTATGTTAGTAAAACATTGACAGCCATAAAGGATCGACACATAACGCAGTCATCAAACATTGTTTTTTTGAGTGTGAGATCAGAGCAACAAGGACATTAGTATTTTCTAGCTCAAGACACGCTTCAAATGCCGAAAAATTATAACTCTGATCAGCCGTTTGCCAACAGACGAGTACAGCGACACACGACACTTTTACTGCCGATGCTTAGTCGCTTCCTTTTGGTGGCGCAGGGGCGGCAAGCTCTTGTAGTGACGGGGCACAATCCGATGCAGTAGCGATGTTTTCACTGTCATTGTGTTCCACTCCTGCATTCATGTCATTATTCTGCTCCGCTGGGGTGTTCCCGTCCTTGTTCAGCTCCGATCCAATGTTCGCCTCACTATCCTGTCCCGCGTCCATGTTTCCGTCACTGTTCTGTCCTGTTGCTGCCTGGCCGGACAAAGCATCAGCCTCTGGCGCGCCAGGCGTGCCAGGTGTGGCCAGCGGCAGCGACACCGATTGCCTCTTCCTCTTGTTCCTGAACTTATTCTTGATTCGTCCAGTAACGGCCATCTGCGGAGGGTGGACCAGTCATTTACTAGCCAGGTATGAGCAAGGATGAACTTGAAACACTAAAATGTTATGTCTGAAGACATCGGGAGCAAGCTAGGGTGAAACAAGTTCACATGTCAGGTCTTACCCGTGCTTGCCGTTTCGTCATTTGAGGCAGCACGAAGGGGAACTGGTCGATGATTGATTCCGCCATTGCTGGGTACCAGTTACGCGACAGTCGAATGCTGAGAAAAGCACACAATGGGTGGTCAATAGCAAGCGATTATCACATATATCCTATGGAGATGAATGACAGTGGTGATCATTTTAATTTATTTTGGGCAATGCATGAACAAAGGCCATTGTTTAGTATTGGTTTCCTTGATTTATTGCTCCAATATTTCTACGAATATTCGTTACGTTAGCCAAGTTCCCATGATACAATGACGAGCTTGGCTTAAAGGGACATTGAAACCTTAACATTAGGTTTGAGCAGTGGCGTCGCCATGACTTCTCAACTTGTAGGGACACATCCAACCATTGGACCCTGATTTCAGGCCGTGATCCGCAATTCTCAAGACCCCAAAACGGTGGCTTTGTCTGATTTTGCGCTTTTGAGGTTTTTTTTTCGAAGTTCATTCATATACGTGTTAAGGAACTATATTACAAACAAATTTGGTCACAGCCAGCCAACATGAGCATATTTTTTTTACCAAGAAAAAACAAACATCAAACGATAATGTCACGATAAAATGACCAGGACTGGTACGTTTCAGCAGTTTTAGGATGAACTTCCGTAGACTGATGTTCACGTCTTTGCGTTCGCGTCGACT
>JARBER010143250.1:0-10893 GCA_030265075.1 Balanus glandula
GTGGGGGGAAATATTTTGCCCCCCCCCCCCCCAGTGACTCGCGTTAAAGAAAATACCCCAGTGACTGGCGGGTTAACAAGAATAACAATAAAGCTATGCTTTCCCTCAGCCAACATCATTTAGCCGATGCTTCTGTAAATGGCAGGTTAGCCTGGTCACCTCTATAGGAGATTAACGTGCCGTCGTTTCGCCCCCGGAGCCGTGCCGCTGACCTGCGGGAGTGAGTGACCCGTCCGTGGACACTGCGCTGGCGGTCACGCTCCGTGAGCCGGACCGGCCAGCAGCGTGACCGACAAGCCCAGCATGCACCACCTGTCCGCCCCTGCTGCCCCCCGCAGTAAGGGCGCTCCTGCCGGCCCTACCACCGCGAATCTCGGCCTTGTCGCCACCGTGCCGCTCGGCTGCACCGTTGCACAGTCTCGGCCCGGATGTCCGTCTCCGTCCTGATGCAGTTGCGCTCGTAACTGAGGAGGTGCGTCTCTCCCAGAGCGCCATCAGAGACGGCCACCGCTGTCGGCCAGGGGATTCTGGGCAAAACGCTCCATTTTTTATACAAAGACATATTGGGGAAAATAAGTGATAAAATTAAAGACTTCCCTGATAAGCGATTATATTTGTTTCGTATAAAAAAGCATTTTGAGACTCGCACAGATATTGAATGTGTGGAAAGTGGCTGTCGTAAAAGAGTGGAGCTAAACAAATTTAGGTAAATATGATGTCAGAGCTTAGCTCCACCCTGGCTGACCCTGAGCCGGCGCTGTCTGACCTTGACCGGTCCGATGCGGATGACGTGACCGGTCAGATGCGGATGATGGGCGGAGCTGCTGTCCGACTCGTGACCGGTCAGATGCGGATGACGTGACCGGTCAGATGCGGATGATGGGTGGAGCTGCTGTCCGACTCGTGACCGGTCAGATGCGGATGGTGTCCGACTCGTGACCGGTCAGATGCGGATGATGGGCGGAGCTGCTGTCTGACCGTGACCGGTCAGATGCGGATGGTGGGCGGAGCTGCTGTCCGACTCGTGACCGGTCAGATGCGGATGATGGGCGGAGGTGCTGTCCAACTCGTGACCGGTCAGATGCGGATGACGTGACCGGTCAGATGCGGATGGTGGGCGGAGCTACTGTCCGACTCGTGACCAGCCAGATGCGAGTGCAGTGGGCGGAATTAAAGGCGGCATAACAAAGGCACCTGACGGTAGCCTCTACCTAAGCGGAAATTGTCTTCCATATGACATTACGAGTAAATGGGAAGCCTTAGATTTACATTAAACATTAATCAACCTCAATAATAAAATCGAAGCAGGGTCTGAAACGTTCATTGCAAAAAAACTTATTCCTGTCATTTGATGCCGTCAAAAGCTATCCTGGCATGCCTCTTTAAACCTTCAACCCGGTGTTCTGAGTTCCCAGCAGAACACCATTAGCCTGGGGGAGACACTCCGCAGCATTCGGGGGCACCCCCTTCCGTTACAGATTATCTTCTCCGCCAATAACTGACGCGCAAGACGGCAATCGAAAGCTCTCAACGAGACGAATATAAGCGCATTCACAATATGCAAATCAAGATCTCATGTCAAGTTATAGTCAAAACAAGGGTGAAACTGATATATTTTAGTTTTTGTGCTACACATTCCATCCAAAGGATTAAAATAGCACAATTATCACACAAAGTTCTCCTAAAGGTATTGTGCATCTCTTGCACTAAGCAAAAGTGATATCTTAAGCTGACGTCAATGTTAAGACCAGGTCACAAAACTTCACTGTAAGCAAAACCGAAAACGTCTACAAAGTTAATGCGACACATGCTATATGAGGTTTGTATGCATATAATTCTGTAATTGCATTCATTTTTGCAAAGTTTTACAATATGAGGTGAAGGTGATGTCAAACGGGGTCAACTTTATAAATGACCATCCTGGCAAACATATCATATTTTAAGACCTATTTGATCTCAGAAGTATCGTGGTTACACTAATTTCTTTCTCTAGCCCAAAAAGTAGGTACCTACTTAAAAATATATTTCAAGAAGTAACGTAGTTATGTCATAAATTCACAGAGCTCTATAACTCAGTTATAGTTCAGTCAACCCAATAAAGAGATATTGCTTTGAAATTTCGTTTGCGTATTGTTCATATTCGGTTTTCTGACATACATTCCTTTTAAGGATTGAAAATTCTGGATTGTGTGTGCATTTTTCTCTCAATGTCATTTTTTATTTTTGGGGGTTTTAAATCAAGATTTTCACAAATCCGAGACAGACATTTTGTATCTCTTGTCATTTGCTAAATTTATAAGTTAACATAATTGTCTTCTTTATACAACATGTACGGCGTACGGTCTGTTAAACCACGCCCCGCTGGAGGGCATTATTTGTCCCCTCACCCTTCCAGGTTTTCTCAATAATTCCAAAAGAATACTGGATATCGACGTCAATCTTACAGAACCTTATAGGGCATTGATTTCGCGTCTTCACAAACAAATTTGTTGGCATTGATTGACTTTTTTTTAAAAAATGTTTTAATCACGTCATGTCATGCTATTCTTGGTGGAAAAACAATACATGTTTGGAAAATCACAGAAATTTTAGAGATGAAATAAAGTACAAGCAAAAAACATCAAGAGAAGGGAAATAACATTTTCTACAAGATGGCTACTCGGATAATCAAACTTATGAGTTTTTTACCTCAAAATGTAAAACTTTTGTTTTTAAAAAAGCTTTAGAAAAAACATTGTTTTTCAAGGTTTTCAAAAACTGAAATACATTAATAGAAATACGTATGAAAAATACTAAAACTAAATTTTAAACCAATAGCTTTGCATTTGCCCGACCTATGGCTCCCTTAGTGTTGGTAACTCTTGACGTCATATTTAAAAACAGTTTTAGGGGCTTATTTGACCAGATATAGACACATAAATGTCGCTGCCGTATTCCTCAGACAAAAAAAAATCAATAAATATCCATTTTTTTATTTCAATTAATCAATTTCAAAATTGACCTAATTTCGGCCTGAGATTGACTTTTAACGGGGTCAGGTCGTATAAATAAATGATACTATCGAGTTTTACGTATAAAACAACCCACAAAACAGCGTGGCGCGTTCGGCTGGAGACCCCAGCGGGGCGCGGGTTAAGGCTTCGCTGAATTTGGTGCCAAAATCGTGCGTAGTGACGTCACTAAATTCGTTCTATCCAAAACAAAATAGGCGAAGTTGAACAAAATTGCCTTCAGTAGTCAGGACGTCAAACATATGTATGAGGAAGTACCCGGAAGATTTACGTTGATAACGGCGTTTATTGTTTAGTTATAGTGAAAATATGTCAAGGGGCCTACCTCGCCAAGCCAAGGCGGGTTAACTCAGGTCAACACTTAAAGTTGTATTTTTTCACTGTGACATTACTATATAACTCATTCTACACACTACAACATACATCATCCCACGTCTCCTATCATACACTTTGTTCTATGATATAAACCTTATCTCACTTATTGCTGTCTGCCATATCTTCAGGCTAAAAAGATCAAAGACAACTATTTATTGAACAAACAAAAAATGTATTTGCAGCAGCTCATTTGTATCTTTTGTTGATGCATGTATATTTACAAAAAAGAACGTATAATAATGTAAATGCACAAAGAAAAAACTGACGTCCGTATCAACCACAACTGTTTAATAGCGTGCGAAATGAATATTATAGCAGGAAACAGTGTTTCACCTCGTCAGTGATAATTATTACAAAATACACAGCGGTGTATACCCGGGACGTGCGCATTTGAACTACACATGGCGCTGAAATATGATACCTTGCACGGTGACACTTGTCGATAAGGTATGATCGGTTCCAGCTCTGGCAAGCAGCACTGGGCAGTCCTCAGATAAGGAGTTAGGCTCTGGCATGCCACGACGCTCTCTCTGGTGCTGCGACCTTGCTCCCTCGCAGCTGCCATTCGACATCATCCACGACTGCAGTCGGTCGGTCACAGGTTTCACGCCATGCAGCACCCCTACGCGGTTTGCTCCTTGCAGTGGACCTCATCTCGGCATGTTCCCGGCGCGCTCTTCCAACAAACGGTGTTCTGCATCGTACCTCCGACGGACATGTGTGCCCTTGTGCCGGAGCCCACCCGCTTCACTCACCCACCTCTACCGATTCTTCTGACGATTCGGTCGTCACCTCGGGGTACTCCAGCGTGCCCATGAACAGCATGGTGTGCATCGCCTTGTTATAGATGACGTACATGAAGGGCCGGTTGCAGATGAACTTCTCCGGCTGCGTGGGATGCCCGGACCTGTTGTCCAGAAGAGCCGTGGCTGCGGCCGCCTCAGTGCCCTCCTCACTGACCTCGAGGAACGCCTTGTGCAGCGCATTGCCCAGCGCCATGTTGCCCGACTTCGAGAAGCCACTCAAATTGGCCGTCGACGCGTTGAAGACGCGCTCGAAGCCCATCTCTCTGAGCGTATTGCTCACCTCGTAGTCTTCCTCAATGCGGAACTTGGGGATCTGCACGTCCACCGTACCGGGCGCTATGAACTCGAAGGCGCCGCGCAGGATCTTTGGAGTCAGTCGGGATACGGTGACGTCCAGCGAGCTGTCGGCGAACGGCAGGATCACGAACATGCTGATCTGGTTGCCCAAATAGGGCAGTTCAAGGACCCGCGCCTGCAGCGCCTCCGACTTGCCGCAGTTGAATGGGCCCTCCTGCTGCATCATGCTGACGGTGCTAGTGTCCTCCTTTGAGGAGTAGAACGGCGCCTCCTTTGTCTGGTTGGGCCAAAACTGCGACACCCAGGTGCCCTTAAAGTAGGCGGCATTCACCAGCACCATACGTGAGTTAGCGCCGACTGAGCCGGCCGGCAGCATGTCCTTGATCCGGTCAGCCGTCTGCTCCTCCACCCACTCGTTGATTGTCTGTCGCGCCTCCTCGCTGGCGCCCCTGAAGTCGAGCATCTCAATCTCGTTATGAAACATCTCCTTCATACACACCTTGAGCCGCTCGCCTTGGTCGAAGTAGAGGCGGTTTGCCACGCGCAGCTCGTTCTTACTGCCAGTCGCCTCGTCCATCCGCTCATAGTTCTGCCAGAAAAGGATGAAACGGAAGGCGCGCATCACGTCCACCTTGTTCAGGCCCATCAACCCCATCGTCTGCGCCATCTCCAGGCGCGTCTCGCCCTCTGCGCCGAAGTAGGCCAGCGTCAGGGCACTCCAGATCGAGTGTGGGGAGAAGAAGAGGTTACGGCCCTCACTCTCTACGTGCAGCTTCTGGAACAGGTGTACAGAAAAGTCGTGCGAGCCGCTGATGTAGATGGCCTGGTTGTTGGTGACGTTGATGGCAGTGTCATCCTTGGTCATGCACTGCGCCAGGCCACCACTTACAAGCGTTACCACCACCGCAACACCCAGCAAGAGCTGCATCCTGCGGCGACAGCCGATCACGGCGTGTCAGGTCACGAGAAGACACAAGACACAGCGAGAGCGAGCGAGGGAGACGCGTCGACGTGCGCGCGACGCTGCTGCCGGCGGAGCTGCACGATGGTCACTGGCGCTGGCGGACCGGGCCGAGCTGGACCGATGTTTATACCGACTGCGGCCCCCGCCTGGACAGCGTGACGACACAGCAGCAGCGGCGTGTGACGTCACTGGACGAGCCACGGCGCCCCGGAGAGCGTCTCAGGGAGCGGCGCACTGTCGGTCCTGATTTACGTACGGAGTGTTGACACAATTTCCCCGGCTTAACGGTATCGCAGTGTCCGTGACACCGAGCTGCTTCTGTCCGGCTGTTATTTGTCAAGATGCGGTGGATAAGTGCCAAAAGAAATGTCGGAAGTCTGGGATACCCCTCCGGTAGCTAGAGCAGCTTGTAAAGATCAGGGGCTTCGTACGTCGGCTGATTCGGAACAGTGCAAATGTAATTTACGATGCTCATTATCTCCAGATAAGGGCATAGGTTCTAATTCCTTACCCCATATTTTACACTACAACCGGCGTAGGTATATTTGCTCACTTTTAGAAAGGCGAGCCGTTCCCTTTAACCTAGCAGAAAAAAATAAGATAAGCTAAAAGGCAAATTTTGCATAGAAAGCAGTCTTCTTGCATATGTAGAATCGTGATAAACTTCGTGTGCGAAGCTGTGAAGTTCTGACCTTGTCATATATTAACCCACATCGGTCACTGTGTCTCGGTCGTCCGCCGAACACTGCCTGCATCTGCACTGACCAGAAGGCGGCTGCAGTGGCCGGAGTTTCCATTCAACACGGCTGGCCGCTGTTTATACACGGCCGGCCGGCGCGGAGGCCGCGTCCCGCCGCGCTGCAGGACAGTGATGGGGGGCTGTTTACGCCTGCTGCGAGGTTACGTCGTGTCCGCCCGGCCGCCGGCACTGCCCGACTGACCGCCACGTGCAGCCACAGAGAGACGCCGGGCTGCACGCGGCGACACGCGGCGTCACGTGGCGGCACGTGGTGGAACGTGGCGTCACGCGGCGTCACGTGGCGCCACGCGGCGTCACGTGGTGGGCACGTGGCGACACGTTGTGGCACGCGGCGTCACGTGGCGGCACGTGGCGTCACGCGGCGGCACGTGGCGTCACGCGGCGTCACGTGGTGGCACGTGGCGGCACGTGGCGGCACGTGGCGGCACGTGGCGACATGCGGCGCGGCACACAAAACGTGCACTGCGAGCCACTATGACGGTGAAAGGACGACACATGTTGATGGCGGATGGTAGGCTGTAATATGACCTTCAGTGACAGTAACCATGTATTTTTTAGTAAAGGGGTGATTGTCAGCCCCTGCAGCTCAGTCTCTGGTGCGCTGGACTTCTGACCTTTACCGGTAGTGGAAGCCCGGGTTCGAGTCGCTTTGGTGCTCACTATTTGTTCCTGACTGAGATAGCCTGCGGCCAGTGGCAGCGGTCTCACTCGAGGTTAGGTGACATCAGTGAGCGGAGCGGACCATGTCCACTGTCCACTATCCAGTGTCCACTGTCTAATGTCTGGCACGTACAGCTTTCGTCTCTAAATTCTGCCAGCAAGCAGGAATGACGTGATCGGGTGATGAGATCAGGACCTGCGCAGCAAGCTCTCTCTAGTCTCAGAAAAAAACGTAACCAATTAAGCTCACATAGGCAATTTCAAAACAGATCACCAAGGCATGGGAACCACACCCTCTCTAATGTTGCTGCGAAGTGTTCTATGGGATTATATATCGCGCTGATTTTTATTTTGTTATTTGTAGAGTCGTTTTAAATCATCTACAAGTCTGTTAGCTGAGGCACAAACGCTGCATTGTATGTTTAGTTAGCAGCATCTTGATCCGTGCCGTGCATTTATATAAGAAGCTGAAGCGTTTTTCCATGATTGATCATATCATATGTTGATACAATTCTCTGTATCATAAAAATAATAGCAATCAGGTATTTCTACATAGTTGGCACTTTGACGTTCACAGGGAAATCCATCTGAAGCGGTTCAGGAATAGTTCACATTGGGTGGAACTTCCACTGCCGTCTAACTCACGACCAGCGCGGTAGCTGTCCAAGTTCACGTCTAAGATGACGTCTAAATCCTTGACGGAAATTTTCCTCTATGACGCGCTAGAGTAATACGGGAATCTGGACGCGTTAAAGTTCTCAGGATGCCGGATATGTCAAAGTTTATTCAAGTTCTGTGCTCAAGTACAAGTTCAGCTGGACGCATCTAAGACTTACACGCGTCATAGTTGGACGAGAACTGGAAGGTTTCACCCATTGAAAACTTCCTCAAATGTGAGTTTTTAACTAAAAGACACGACGAATAATTAGACGTAGATTATAAATGAAAATCAGTGAAGACTGTAGAAATAAGAGAAATAAGAAATAAGAAATAAGTCTTGTTTTTGGATGAAACGTAACGTCATACAAAACATCACGTCATACAACAACGAACATGTCTCAGAAACATATGAGAGCGTATGGTAAACGCTAACTTAACTATACATTGCTCTAAATGATTAATATTCAAATTACCTAACCACAAATACTTAATTTGAAGTTCTGTTCTCTGATTGGTCGTTACGTCAGGTGGAAATAACGGGTGATTCATAAAAATGTATCCACTCGCGAGCTAGCAATAACTCTAGTACTTTCGGGTGCAGGTTTGAAATTTACCGGCATTGGAAAGCTGATGAAATTGTACATCATATAAGTAAGAACTAACTTCATCAGATGTATATTTACATAGCGTCACTAAAGTGACAAAGTTTACAGAAAAACTGTGTTCACACCTCACTTACACAGCACATTATACAGAAATTGATGGAAGCAACAATGCTTGCAGATGACAAATGTATGCATGTGTTGTTAAATGATCATCCAAAATCGAAGTAATTTTGGGAAAAAAAGTAGAATGCATTCGAGTTTGCTTTGCATTACGGAGATTTATTCTGGGGGGTTGGCAAATTCC
Source organism: Balanus glandula (assembly GCA_030265075.1). Classification (NCBI taxonomy): domain Eukaryota; kingdom Metazoa; phylum Arthropoda; class Thecostraca; order Balanomorpha; family Balanidae; genus Balanus; species Balanus glandula. The sequence continues at coordinate 8,443 of JARBER010143250.1, forward strand.
GTCTGCCTGTCCGTCTGTCTGTCTGTCTGTGCAAGCTTTCTGGCGGCCAGCAGGAAAACCGTCCGCGACATCTGCACTAAATTTTCAGGATGAGCTGCCACGTCAGGCGGATGCGGGCTTTTGCACTTTACGTAGAGTGCACGACGCACGTGGCACGTGCTGCGAGGCACCTCCGAAAGCGGGATTTCTTGGGCCTACAAATCACATGTGGCGACGCCGGTGCATCAAACATTGTGGAAAGATGACGCTATGTATAGTTACGTGCATTTTGTGGCACAGGCGCTTTGGGTCGCATATGGTGCCAGCACGGGGCATCGAAACAATTTTAGGGGAACTCCATCGGGGAGATTCGTGATCGAGACTTGTGCGAGCTGCGGGTACCCAAACCGGTGTTTAGATAGCAAATGAGACCGGCGTTTAACGTTGGCCAAAGTTTGTGGCTCCCACCCCACCGATATGCGCGTGAGCGCGCCACAAAGGCAGAAGGGGTGTAAAATGGTGTCCTTATGGTGACCTGAGGTTAGGAGTTTCTATTTCGAGAACGGTGCAAGCTATGGCTTTCAAAATTGTTGGGTGGATAGGAAGTGGAACGAATATTCGCTTACTAGGCAGCCCATGACGTTTTTTGTACCAATAAGCGCACGAGCACGTGGTAAATGCAAAAAGAGGCACATTGGTGCCCGCACATTTGGTGGTCAATTGCTCACTAAGTAGTGACCCGATTTACTTGCAATTTGTTGTAGGGCTTTATGCACAAGTGCGAACAGCTTTGTACTGTAATATGCATTGTGTAATATGTCTGTTTCCACGTGCGTCGTGCGCACGTGGGACTGCCGCACTCAGATATCGGCCACTGCTAGACCAATCGATCTGAGACTTTGTGAGCAGGTAAATATATGTGCCTGTGGCGGTCTGCATGACCTGAAATCAAAGTCGGTGAGCACGTGCGCATCGAACAGTTATGGTCAACCTCCACCAGGGAGATTCACGATCAAATACGGTGCGAGCTATAGGTACCCAAACCAGTGGGCGAATAGCAACTGAAACCAGCTTCACCATTTGTCATATTCGTGGCTCCCACCTGACCAATATGCACGTGAGCTCATGGCAAGGACAAAAGGGGTGCATACAATTGTACCCCTATGGCTACCTGTGATAAGGAGTTTCGTTTTCGTGAACGGTTCGGGTTTGATTACCAAAATTGGTGTGTGGTTAGGATATGGAACTATCTTTCACTATTTGGCACTCCATGACGTCTACCCACCATAAGCGCGCGAGCACGTGGCTAAGTCATAGGTTTATACAAGTCGTTACACAAGTGTTCCATCAAATCGGGCAATAATAGGTTCCGAAGAAGTACTCTAATTTCTTGAAATCTGAAATCTTGAAATCTCAAAATAATGAAGGCCTCCGCCCCTCATGCTTGGGTCCCGAAAATATTATACATAATGAAGAATATGACTATTGAAACGTGCGCACGTACGACTTCCGCACTTGGATATCAACAACTACTGGACCAATCACCTTCAAGTTTTGTGAGCAAAGAAATATACGGTTTCGGGGCAGAGCAGTTAAGTCAAAATGTAGTTGACATTGAAAAACTTATGCAATTATACATCACATAGGTAATAGCCAATGCCATGAAATGTATATTTACGTAGTTTCGCGGCAGAAAAAATCTGAACAAAATGCGACAAAAACATGACTATTTCCGCGTATGACGAGATCTTTCACAGAACTGAGGTCACGCTAGAGCACCAAACAGCAGGTCCTCCTAAGTCCTGGAATAAACACAGCTGATCACCAAATAGATAAACATAAAACAGCATGGAATGTCTGACAAAACCAAAGTACGACGCTCGAGGCACCACTAAGACCACTGAGGACTAAGCCATGTAGATCTCACATCAGATGCTCGAAGCGTCAACCACCCGACTCCGCACAACGCTGCATCCTGAGTCACATGTTGACGATGACATTGCGGCACATGTCGGCTGTGATGGTGGCCAGGATCTGCCTGATGCTATGCTTCAGGTTATAAAGAGTGCGTAGTTGGACTTAATGCACTTGTTCCTTTAGGAATTTCAAAAGAAAAATCCAGAGGGTTCCGAGGGAAAAATAGATCATTCGACAGTACAAATGTGATCCTCTGTCGATAGCTGAGGCATGGTTAGCGGTGATGTGTGCGATCGTAGTTCCTTTAGTCCATAGATGTGCGTTTCTTGGCTAGAGGTCCGCCAGCTATATGTAGTTGGCGGAGATCCAAAAGCGAAGCCTATCCACGATCTCATGTATTTTGAATCCAACGGACGCGTGGAGCCAAATTCAATCAGAAGACTTTGATCGTCACTACTCTGCTTTGCAAATGTCCGATCTTACTTTGCAAATGTCCGATCCATTCTGGAGTATAGCTGTGTGATCTGGGCTGGGGCGGCCAAAACCCACACCGAG
>JARBER010143361.1:0-10890 GCA_030265075.1 Balanus glandula
CTTGACATTTTTTAATTTGAACTTGACTTTTTTTAATTTGAACTTGACTTTTTTTAATTTGAGCCTAAAAAGGTGTAATGTAACGTAGCGTCACACGCACGCACACACACACACACGCACTTATGCACTTACGCACACACACGCACGCACTTATGCACTTACGAACGCACGCACTTATGCACCTACGAACGCGCACACGAACGTACTTACGCACTTACGCACGCACACACGCACGCACTTATGCACTTATGCACTTACGCACGTACTTACGCACTTACGCACGCACGCACGCACGCACGCACGCACGCAAGGAGTCAGGCCGATGCGCCGTGTTTGCCGTAAGAGACGGTGACTCGCCTATGGGCTCAGCCGTCAGTGCCAGGCGACTGCTGTCACCTGCGGCTGCTGCTGAATAATGCAGCTGACGGCGCCGACCGACACCGACTGTGCTGGTCTCTTCCCTATAGTGGCGTCACTGGGGACATGGCTGGTCTCTTCCCTATAGTGGCGTCACTGGGGACATGGCTGCCGCTGCTGTCGGCGGGCCGGGCCGCTCGGCTGGGGTCCCAGCCACAGTGTGTTCTGTCGAGTCCGCACTCAAAAACATGAAGGAGAACCGGAGACAATGGTACTCAGTTTGAGAGTAATATGGTCCTCTTGCGAGACGACTCCAAGTCTTACTGGAATTACCACTGGATTCTCACTGAATCGTTTCGGAGAACCTGAGACAATAGTTATCAGTGCGTATTGCGTTAGAACCCTTGGAGAACCCCTAATCATTTTCCTACGATTCTCGGCTAACCTATTTTGGCTCGGGGTTGATACCAACATGGCTCAGGACCAGGAGAACCGGCGAAAAAGTTAGACCGCTGAAATCCATATCACCTTATAAACACTGTTGATGCGATAGAGTTACCAAATTTGTAGCATAGATCAACTATAATCCGTACAATCTAGAAGCGTTACTTGAAAAAATGTATATTTTTTAAAAACATTTTTTTTGTCTAAATTCATTGCTTTACAAATCGAACGATGACGGCTCGGAAACATCATTTCAAAAATCAGGAAAATATATTCATGTTTCTAGCCGCATGCATGCCTTGTCATATTTTTCCTGTTAGATTTGTATCACGAAAAAAAATAACTGGCTGTGTGACCCGCTTGGGTTTTGCCTGATATAACTTTGATATATAATTTAGCTTATTTCCAAAATTTGAACTCAATTAACACAATTTTGACCTAATTTTCATCTAAGGGTCATTTTATGTGGTCAGAATGTAAAAAATAAGTACCTACTTGTATCGACTTCTACATGTAAAAATAATCATAAAACTTATGCCGCATGAGTTTAATTATAAGTTTGAAAATGGTGACCTCTTGTGACCTGATCTTGATCTAGACTTTAACCTTTAATTCTTCTTTTGGTAATTTGGAGCATGAATTGTATACCTGTGAGGTTTTGTTAAAAAAAATCAGAATCAAAGACTTTAAATGGAAGGCAAGGCCCGTCAACCCGAGAAACTAAAATTTTACCTTTTACTTGACCTGTGACATCATATGTGACCTCTGGGTATTATCAGGCATATCCGTTACAGAGACTATTCAACATTAGGTTTGAGTTGAGACAGCCATTTTACGTGCTGGGCTCTGAAAAGAACTATGACATCAGTTTAAACAACTACAATGGTCTAATAAACATATTCAAATTTAACTTTTACAACTGTCAAAAATAAGCCCCTTATATATAGGTATTAGGGCTTCGTAACTTATGACGTATTCTCTGTTTAGCATATTTGTATCGTAGTCGACTTGGGCTGCCATATTGGCAGCAAGTAGCAGAGTAAAAGTTTTCTCCACTACCCAACATTCCTCGCTTTTTCTTCGCTGTGACGTCATTAGACCAGATAATACAACTTCGATTTGTAAGAGTTTTAATCGTTGTTTAGAGAAACAAATGTGATAATCGTCATCAGGAGCTTTCACTTCATATTTTGACATACATTCAACATACATTGGACAACTTTCATCAAGGTGGGAAATGGGAATGTCCCTTTTAAAAAAATCGCGGCGCGAAGCGACAACTACATGACTGTTTTGTCTAATTTCACCATTGTATAGGCGTTTTTTTTAGAAAAAATTAAAGTGAACATAATTAAAGTTTAGCTCAAACCCAACCTATGTTTTGACCTCAGATTCCTGAAAAAGTCATGTTTTGGTCCAATTCTCTTCGGTTGAAAAATATTTCTTAGTGGGAAATATAGGGGTGTTTGAGACCCCGTCACGGGTGCAATATGCACCCCTCAAGATGTGCGACCCCTGTAGATGCAAACTAAGTCTATGTTGCAAGTAGCCCGAAAAATTGGGACCGATAGTGCAACCGTTTGGGCTGTAAGCGCCGCCAAAGTTATGCGCACACACACACACAAACAGGCGGCCCGGTACTTTTCTGAGTGAGGCCCCAGTGGAAATCTTCGAAACTCAGTTTTTTACCGATTTTGAACTAGTGATTACCCGCTGGGGCATTCCACGAGATTTTCAGATGTAACACCGACACCCCCACCAAATTTTGGTATAAATATGTTTATGGGGTATTTGAGAGATCTGGATTTATCTGGACTGGTTTCAGATCACAGAACAATCACAGAGTTATAGCCTGCGGCGTTTTCAACAGCGGAATATGTATGTTTGGTGGCTTATATCTCAGATGATATAAAATGCGTAAACCCGCATATATATCAACTCATGATGATCAGAGGAATAACTTTATTAAATCAGATTTTTAAATATTTGATCTGAATGACCGCGACCTAAGACTATATCATTGAATTGCAATACGACAGTTAAATATTGCAATTTGCTTTGCTACTCTGGGTAATTCAATTGATCTAAAAATGATAAATTCCTACCTTTTAATTTTAACTCTTCTAATGAGGGGTCTCAAGAGACCACCCCAAGGTTCTTTGATAACATCTTACAAAATTAGGTGGGTATTTCCTAAAATTGTGGTACATGAGATGGAAGCAATTTAACATGTTTTATTAAAATTCCATGGAAATTGGTCAAGTTGTTTGAAGGACTATCCCACCTTAATTAGGTTTGAGTTGAGAGCCATTTTACGTGTCTTAGTCTCCAGAAAAAAGTTTGGTATAAGCTTAAACAACCAAAACGGTCTAATTTAAAAGATATTAGTGTTTCACTTTTACATCTGCAAAAAATAAGCCATAAGCCCTTAGTGTTTTAGTATTAGGGCTTAAGTACTGATGTGAACGTCAACACTTTTCACAAATGCTGCTGATAGCACGGTTCTTATGATAGTAGAGTTGTTTTAAAGTAAAACCTTGAGAATCATTGCGTGCATCGTTACTATAGGCGGTAGCGTATTAAAAGCTATTGCAATGGCTTGTCTTATATGCGTCAGAATTGTCACTATTTTACTGCCATGATTCGGCAGCATTGTAATCCAACATTTTAGTGTAGGACGTAGTCAGTCCCAATATTAAAACTTGTCTTTTCATGAAATAGAGGGCTGTTAGTGAAAAACAAATGTCATATTCGTGTTCAGCATCATTTACTCCATATTTTAACAAAATTGAGATGCATTGGACAAATTCCATATAGGTAGGATAGTCACTTTAGGATGTTTTAGTGGCGTTATGCCACACCATTTTGTTTTGTAAAAACTAAGTCATAGAAGATGGCTTTTTATAGCTAACTAAAAATTGATGATTTCAACAAAACAAAATAAATTTTCTATAGCATAGTTATCTTTGGTTTTCAACATTCTGAGCTCTAGCCCTTCAAAATAAAATACTTTTCAAAAAAAGTTTTTTTTTAAATACTTGTTTGCAAGATAGTACACAAAAATTTAAAAAAAAGTTTTAAAGCAATATCTTTATTTTGTTTAAATAATCAGAGTAAAAAATAAGTGACTGAAAACTATTCTTCAGATATAACGTCAAGGACAAAGATATTGCTTTGAAATTCGGTATAGTTATATAGTTCTCGCATGGTTTAGGTATTTGAATATCTTGCACAAAAAAGCAATGTGAAAATATTCATTTTTGGTAAGGCAAAAAACTCAAATATTGAAAATTCGAGATAACTATGTCATCATTTTGTTTACCCTGAACACCTCAAATTAAATTTGTTTACAAAAATGATTTTTCAAGATATTATTTTAAATAAAACCAAAATAGTAAAGTACTGCGTGTAATTATCTTTAGAAAAAAACTCTTACCAATAACAAAATTCAGGATAGGTGCTGCCAATTTTACATCTGAAAACATTAGGTAAACCCAACGAATTTGTATAAAGTTGTTGAAGAACAGCCTCATGAGACGTATGAGAGCCAGTGAGTTGTTTAGGAGCCATGGTGTCAAGTGGAATATTCAGATCGGAGTTTAGCACTTGGAAAACGACCTAAAAAGAGCCCTTTTCAAGAATTTCCATGTCTTGAGCTAGCAAATCAAAATTAGTTTTGTTTATAAATTGATCAATAGAACACTGAGAACAAGAAAACAGTTCACATACAGGAGTGAAGAATAGTCTCAAAAGTGGAGGTGGAAAACAACTTTTCGATTCAGAAGAGAGTGGATCCATTTTAGGGTGTTGTTTTTCACCCTGAACTATCCATCCTAGGACGCTGAGAGCCCGTCATTGGGCGAAATATAGGCTTTAAATAATTATATTTAAAGAATAATTCAATCTTCAAAATTTAATGAGCATCCAACGTAATACCGTAAGGTAAATTTTAGCTTGAGAAATTGCAACATTTTCACTGGCACCATGTTGCAATTCAACAGCATGACCAGAGATAGGTCACCAGGTGTTTAAAAAAAAACTCAAATCTGGTACGACCAAATTAATCCTCGGATCATTACGAGTTCAGGAATATGCAGGTTGGTTCATTGTATACCACATAACTATGAGATATAAGCCTCCAAACATACCCACACATGACCTGCTGAAAACGCCGCAAGCCTCTGGGTGAGCCGAGACCAGCACAGATTAATCCAGAGCGCCGAAATGCCCCATGAACAGATTTGGACGAAAATCTGGAGTCATTAATTTAAAATTCTGTCGTGGAATGTCCCCCTGTCTCGACTCACCCGTGAGTCAGTTACTCTGCTTACCTGTCAGTTAGTTACTCTGCTTCCGAAGCGTTCAGAGATGAGAAGTCGCCGAGGATCGCAGGCGAAGAATCTTCATCTTCACGAGAGGTCGTACTTTGGACACATGGCCAGCAGACATGCGTCACGCTCCCAGACGTTTTTACTAGGAATTCGGACTGCGACAACGGGACAATATGCTAGAGCATTTATTGCACAATAGCATTCTCGTAACCGCAACATCTCGACTTGCGTAGGCTCATTTAACGTTTTCGTTGGTAAAATTATCAGAGCATCACATCAAATTATCGTTTTAAACTACGGTTACACTTAATATATAAATATTTAAAGTTTCATTGAACAGTGTGAATTGACTATTTTTTTATAGCCAAACTCGTGAATTTAGATGCATAATCAACATAACCAGGCTATGTGATGTAGCGTAGCTAGTTAGCCGTATCAAGTTGCAACACAGTCGGCTAGTGTAGTATCACCTTAATCGCCGTCCGAATTCGGATGCAATGACGCCTGGGATATCGGCACATGCCTGATGGTCTGGTCATATGGAGTCTGTGATTCGACTCAGCTGGCTGATGGCAAGGAGAACCCTCCGATGATTGATATTAAGTGTTGGGCAACGCAACTACTAAGCTATGTGGCGTCCATAACCACTTTAACCCTCACGTATTCCTATCTGCTGTCTTTCAGAAAGCACCAGTGGCTTGTAGCTGCTATACAACCTGCATTGCACATTACTTAGCTAGGTAGGCGGTATTGGTGCCATTGGTGGCATTAAGTAACTGAAAGCAAAATGATTTACTAAAAGTATAGTTACTGTAGTATTGTCACGAGTTTTCGTTGCTTCAATGATAAAACATTACTAGAAACAAGTTGTTAAAAGCAAAGCTAGTGATTCATGCATGAACATTACGTCAAGTGATTGAAATACATTTTTGGCTTTGCTGTGATAGCCGCGAAAAGTGCAAACTACAGGCGCTTCACTACTCGAACCCGTTACTTACCAGTAGGGCATCCGCTCGCCATCTGGTAAGTCGGCGAACGGTGCGCGATCGGCCATTGTTGACCGTACACGTGGGTAACGGTGGCCGGGAAATGAATCCCAGCCGGCCAGGGGAGCAATTTATCCGGCTGCTGGCGGAGGGCGGCAATGCGCCGGGGAGGCGGAGTCTCTCGCCATGGTCAGCGAGAGTGGCTGCAGGATACTGTGTGTCCTGGAAATAAGACACGCGCGTTGAGAGACGGAGTGCATGGACAGTGTAGTGCATCCACTCTCCTCCGAGCCAGCGTCCTCGCACCACCAGTGTCTTCGAACTTACAAATTGTCGTCGAATAAAAAAAAACGATTTCAAGTAACTCAAATGTTTATATTAACTTAGATACATCACTATGAATGGGCTTTAAGGCCGCTCCGGCTGCCTGATTTTGTGGCGACCGTGACATCACATGACGTTGCGACATAGTATGACCGCAGAAAGCTAGTTAGCTCGGGTTGTCACTACAGCAGACACAAAACCTAGATAAACATCACACCTCCATCGACCTTGTATTTCACTGTACCACCAGTAACATCTTGGTAATGTGTGTCAATGTCTCCATCATCCCACACTCTGGGACACCTCTGCACTCCGCATGACATGACAGGCCCGACCGGCCTTGAGTCAATGTCTCCATTATCCCACACTCTGGGACACCTCTGGCGCGCCGCATGACATGACAGGCCCGACCGGCCTCAACACCTCCGCAACATCCCGTATGAATCGTGAATGATCACCCTCTCGGTGCCATGCTCAACGAGCGCCCAGGCGCTCTAATGCCTGCACCTGACGCCCGTCTCCCCGGACCTAGCGTCCACTGCCCCGAGGGCAATCGCGGGAGATGTGGCCCTCCTCGCCACACGAGTAACAGGCCCGGCTGCCGCCACCACCGCCGCCACCACCACCCCCTCCGCTGGGGCAGTCCCGCGAGATGTGACCCTCCTCTCCACAGCGGTAGCACGCCCTGCTGCCGCCGCCTCCACCACCACCGTATCCGCCGCCGCCTCCGTATCCGCCGCCGCCACCGCCGCCTCCGCTGCTGCAATCGCGGGAGATATGGCCCGACTCTCCGCACCGATAGCAGGCGCGGCTTCCGCCACCGCCTCCTCCTCCGCCGCCACGGGGGCAATCTCTGGAGATGTGGCCCTCCTCACCACACGAGTAGCAAGAGCGGTTTCCACCGCCGCCTCCGTAACCACCACCGCCGCCGCCACCTCCGCTCGGGCAGTCGCGCGAGATGTGGCCTTCCTCGCCACACTTGTAGCAACTGCGGCCTCCACCGCCGCCGCCACCACCACCACCACCGCTTCCGCCCGGATAGTACCGAGACATACTCTGCTTCTCAACCTTAAACAACGCAAATTTTGCACCATCGTCACAATACTCATATACCTCTTACACATCACCTCTGTTGCAGTCACATTTCACTTTTACAAGAACTTGCTAACAAGAAATCAGTTCTTAAAAATGGGAAAATGTAAGTCAATTAACAATTAGTTACAAGCTTTAAAGCTAAGTTATGGCTTACTAATTTTGAGCAAGCTTGAAATACCTTTCAGAGAATAAACAAGGAGTTATAACCAGTGAAGACTCACACCTAACTCCTGGTTGCAGCAAATATAATGCTAACTTTAATAAATTGTTTCATATTTCAAGGACCAAGAATTTCTTCCTCCCAATTTCACAACAAAAAGTGAAAATATTAGGTTAGCATAGCTTGAAAAAATGGTAGGCATTTGAGCTCTTGCTTTGCTTAGTATGTCATGTGAATTATGAAATACTTCACCAATACGTGCATTTGAGTGCAAAGCCACAGTGGTACTTACAATAGCAGTTTTCCAAAAATATAAATGATTAATTATTTTACATTTGACTATAAAATGATCCAATCAGTCAAAAACCAAAGTTGTAACACTACTGTGAATGAGCAAGACCATACCAAACCAGTTAAGCATCGGTATTGCCACCACACTAGATTATCGACGAGCAAATACATTTTCAAATAAATCAAATTTGTGTTCAGCCACACTCAATTGAAGTGTAAAGGGAATGTTTTACATCAAATAGTCTGTTCTTTATTTCAATCAACCAGGACATGGAGCGGTGTACTGAGAAAAATTTACAGAATCTGCTGCCACGCAACAACCAGACCACAAATGCATGTATTGCCGGGAAGATTCTCTCATAACCATCAATCTCAAAGCTACTGTCTGCCACTTAGCATTAGGAATTCAAAACAAAGAACTGGTCATGTATGGCAAAAACAAATTTGTTGAATGATGATGATTTGGGCTTTAGGGCGCCTTAACAATTGAGTTATATGGCGCCCATATTTGTTGAAAGCAATAAAACCAAATTGGTGCTGAATCACTAACACAAATAACCTTAAAAATAAAAATGACCTTGGCACTATTTTTCTTAACATTATTTTTTTTTATCTCTTTGATGGTTATGCATTGCACTCAGTATATTTAAAAATGTGTGCATGGCCACATCCTTTAATGCAGACTTTCTTTGCAACCCAGCATTGCCATTGCTGTCACAAGATTTTCAGACAGCATATTCCATCCAAATATCTCGCCAGTAATCCTGACTTCATATTTATATTTCATAACAGAATGTTATCATATTTGTTACCGGCACCTCTTAATTTCTCTGGTGAATATCTTAACATATGTTACAATTGCCTCTGCAAATTACCAGTTATTGTATGAGAACATTTAATGCATCACAGCTGCACACCAGCTTGCCATGCAATGAATACAGAATCACACCTCTGGGCAACAGCGTAAATCAAAGTAATACTTGTCAAAGGCACTATCTGTTGACTAGAGGCCAAATTATAAAAAGATGCCTTACTTATTTCTCAAAAATATACAAATATCTAGAATCTATGAACTTCTTTCTCCAGCTTTTTCCAAAAACTAGCAATTTTTTTCAAACACTTGCAGCACATCCTCATCACCAAAGCAAGTGACAAAATGTCAATTGTAGTGTCATAGAGTAAAAATTGACAGATTGGAAATGTTTTTAAGTCCTAAGGTACAGTCGAAATGATATGAAAGTCATTCATAGCTGCATAATACCATCGATTGATCACAATCTCAATCTAAAGAAATGTTAACATTGGTTAACTAGATTTCTATTTATCCATTAAATATTTTTTAAGTGTATAAACCATATAATCATAAAAAAGGGAAAGTTACATGTTGTTGAACAAGTTTCGAAATAATCAATCCAAAATAGAGATGAAATCAAATGACAAGAACGATAACTAATAGGCAATAACTGAGCTTGAGCCTTATAAGAATCAGCCACTTAATTGTATGACGCCTAGTCAAACAAGAAACGTATCCACCAGCATGTGAGCTTTCCCGTGGCATTTACTATTATCAGAATTCAGACTTCGAATAAATATACTTACAAGTCAACACGGACGATCAGCGAACACAACCGTCCAGCTCCAGCGATGGCGTCGAAAGGGAGGAAGAACTTGCTACGGTGAAAGTCGCGGCCACTGATAAAAATATTTTATGTGCAAAAATCGATCACGATATTTCCTTTTGTCAAAACCTGTTTTCATGAAAAATAATTAATAATACTCCAGTTGAGGAGAACTTATTAAACTTTTGTGAATGCATAAAGAAAATGTTTTAATTCCGATTTATCGCACAGTACACGGTACAAGACGGTACAAAACCCAATGCCGTGTTCGGTGTCGGGTGCAAACTGCAAAACCAACATGTCGGGCGCAGCACAACTTCAGGCAAAGCACAATGACAGAGCGATCACAAGCTTTTCGAGGCTAAAAGCATTCATCAAATATCGAACTATGGTGATTGGTAATACAAAATATACTAATATTATGATTAAGTTGTGGTACACAGTACAAAATTATCATACCTTGTGTCGGGTGCAATCTGCAAAGCCAACGTGTCGGGTGCACCACCACTTAGCCAACGGGCGGATGCCTGCCTTTGACATAGTGGTGTATTTTGTTGGTGATGTGTCAATAATCTAAAATTGATAAATTTTCCAAAATTTGTTGAAAATATCTTTAAATTTAAATTGTATTTTTTTTCACGCAGAACATATATTTTTTAATATTTTGATAACGTAAAAATCTAGTAATTCGTGGAAGTAAGAAAGGGATGCGGCTGGTGGGGTGATAACGCGCATGCGCAGTAATTGGCTTATCTACCGTGCCGTGTAGTAAAAATGTGCCGGGTCACCTCGGCACGGAGAAGCGAGACTAATGCAGAATTCTCACTGAGGGAAACTGGATGTCCGTCACTAGCGGATCCGCCAATCTGCCACTGTTTTACTCATTTACATATATAGGTATAGACTAACTGCTCTGCCCGGCCGCCCGTTCCCACTAGCGACACCTATATATAGGGTCTTGTGTGACACTAGCGCCGCAGCGGCGAGGACGCTAGAGGGTTAGTAGATGGGCGAAATGAGTGAGTGCCGCAATGCTTCTCCAATATAGCGGATGGACGATATTTGACGGCCTGTAACTAAAAAAAACACGTAAGCTAGCGCATTGAAAGAGGTTGGAGGATGTATAGGCCAGGCACGCAGCCAGGATTTCGTCCAGGGGGGGGGCGGCACCTCAAAAGGGCCCCCTTCCGAGCGACAAAAGGGCCTCTTCCCGAGCGTTAAAAGGGCCCCATTCCCGAGCGTTCAAAAGGCGCTACAGAACGAAAAATTGCGTGTTCTACAAT
>JARBER010143472.1:0-10888 GCA_030265075.1 Balanus glandula
CAATTTTCATCAAAATCTGAGACATGACCGTGTAAAATCACCCTGTTGGTGCTGCGCTGGGTGGGAGAACGCACCAGCTATCCTTCAGACTCAACATGTAGATACTCGGCGGTGAAACACGAGTGCAGGGGCCAGTGCTGGGGTCGACACTCCGCAATGTAGGTGACGGTCTCGTGACGAGAGACGTGGCCTGCATATGAAGCGTTTGATTAAAGTTATGTGGTATCGAGTGAGTTTATGGAAGCCTCTGTGTGACCTGTGACTAAGTAGCGTATCGGAGCCTGTTTCTTTCTAAGCTAACTTTAAGTCTGTCATCCACTTTCCATTACCACACATCTGCAAGCTTTGATTCTGTTTCATGCAATACATGTCCCGTTGTCGAAACCGACACTTTTACATGGGTTCAGAGATCATTGGAGCAGCTGTAGCGGAATACCGATAAAGACTTCATTGTAGACATAACCTCTGACCTGATCATAACCTAGACACAAACAAAGCGAGCACCATAACACGTTGTAAGATCAGAAACAGTAGAATAGAAACAGAGCGAAATCACATAAATGTTGCGTCACCCAAGCCCAGCCATTGTATCGTGGATTGACTCGACTCATGTAATAGCCGCTGTATTTAGTGGATATTCCTCACGAAGATAAATAAATAAATATACATTGCTTGTTTGCGCATCACGGAGTTTTCTGTGTTTTCTCTTTTCCATAATCAATACAACTTCTACCCGTCTTTGGTCTTTCCGCCCGCAGCGCCCAGACGCGATTAGTCGAGTTCAATTCAGCCTGGCCAAGATATACGCTCTCCGCCTAGTTTCCAGGCGATGGCACCGCCAAGCGAATAGACGCATCCCCAAAGATATGTGTGCCGTGCTACCATATCAGCTTTAGACCTCCGCTAGACGTGCGAGTACTTTTTTTTAGCCTTGTACTTTTTACCGCCAAGTTTTACCGCGAGCCGGGCGTGCGTTTGAACGGCTCCGGGGTTAACAGGTTGCTGAAATGTGTTGTCAGATAAATTTATCAGGGTCATCGCTTGCCGATTTTACTCATTATGTTTCTCTTTATTGACGGCCGCGTAACGCGTTCAACGGTGCCCCGTTCTTCGATTCATCGGGCCTAAGGACTCGGGAGTCTGAGTCGGACCAACGTGAAAAGGCAAGTGCTGTGTGATGTATGTACTGTGGCGGGTCGAATCCATGGGGAGAGTCATGGGGGTCATGGCCCTCCCCTTCGACCAGAGGTAGGTCAGGGCTGCTCCGGCTCATGGGGTCTTAGCCAGAGTAAAAGATAAACGAATAACGATGGTCCTGACGGATGGGGCTGGTGCCTTTATAGTAGGTACGCTTCTGCGCACAGGTTCTGACACAAGCGGTGTTTCTTATTCAAATGTGGGGCCACTGACAGTGCCCCCCCCAAAAAAAAACAGGTTTAAAATCGTAAATTTTGAGTTTCACCCTAACTTTTCAAAAATAACATCCAAAGTTTGAATAGCGTTGAAATGCCAAAATATCACACATAACAATCAATACTTATGATTTTTCGGTGCCGGACGCCAGTGACGTTAGTTAGCGACGTAACTTATTCAGCGACTTATTCGGCGACGTATCCAGGGCCTCGTTTTAAAGCAGGGTAATTATTACTCATGTTTTTAACGTCGATTTTGGCTAACCGGTACTCAATTGCTATACGGTACTATATGGATTGCTATACGGTACTCAACTGTATACCTACATTCGGGAAAAAAAGCGTCGAAACGCCCGCCCCACGCCTATAAACGCCCGCCCCTGTTGCTTATAGATATCTTGCCCCACCCCCCACCCCGCGGGACGGCGAAGGTTGCGGCGTATCTATGGCCTTGGATTGCGGCAGTGCCGAGCACCGGCACGGGTGTCAGTGCACACATACTTTCTTTGTTAGTGTGTGTTTATGTTGAAGGGTTTGCTTTTCTGGTTGTGTCTTCCCTTTTTCATTTTGTTTTTGCTTCAGTTGCTAGATGTAGACAAGTTAAATATGCCCTTTCACTACATTCTACGCCTATAGACCTGTATAGTGCATACCCTTTCCTTTACCTTCCTATTAAAGAATAGTTCGAATGTTGGATGGGATGGATTTCCGAGATCAGGACCTATACGCTAAGCTAGGCTTGTTGCACAGGTCCTGACCCCACCACCCGATCGCGCACTTCCAGTTACCGGCCGAATTTGAGTGGAAATAGTAACGTCTCCTAGCGACTGAGGACAGTCCGTTCGGCTCACTGGCTTCACAGTTCACCTGACCTTAAGCGCGGCCGCTGCCACCGGCTAATAAGTGATTTTTCAATGCATTCAATTCAGTTTGACAGATATCTAAGTGGAATAACGGTCAGTGTCAAAAAAGTATCTCTTTGGCTGTGTTAAACATTACGTTTGTCAAGAAGGTATGTGTCGTATCCGTGTTCATTCCCAGCATCGCGTTTCGCTTGCACTAAACCAACATCACAAGACCGTATATTTGTCCGGCTTGATAGTCTGGCGGGCGTCTCTCCACTCCGCCAGCTCTCGACGTAACACCACAGCTGCCACCAGCCCCGGCCTCTCCCACCCACCCCACTGCGCGTGCGGGGCACCACTCACGCATATATCACTGCATTACAAAGAGGGTAGGGCGGGGTGTCGCTCGTCGCTCTGTCCGTCGGCCGCCGGTCGGGCCGGTCGGGGTCGGGTGCAGTCGGTCCCGACCGGCCCGAGGTCGGATGGTCTGGCGGCCGGCCGGGGCCCGCCGGGGGTCGGGTGCAGTCGACCCCCGGGGCCCGGGGCCGGACACAGACTCCTGGCTTCCAGCCGCGGCTTCACGCGGCGGCCTGGGCGGAGGTTCCGAGCGGACGGCCGACGAACGACGCATCGTGGTGGCCAGCCGGCTCGTGGCACGTGGCGCTATGTCACGTGTGTGTACAGTCTCTCTCGCGCGAGTCGTCGGGTCGGCACTATGGCAGTATGTACAGATCAGTGGCGGCGCCTCTTTCTCCGGCGGCACCGGACGCCGGCGGTCCAGCGAGTGGCGCACGTGCGCGCGGCGCCGTCACAGGGCGACATGTGAGCACTATGTAGTATGTACAGCGCCGCAGACGTTCGTCTCGTGTTGCGGGATCATCTGGGAAGGGCGAGCGACTAGTCAATGCACACGTCAGAGTCTCAGGCGTCAACACACGCGCCAATACGGCCAGCAATTGTCACTACAGACTACGCAATACAGTGCCACAGCTGCGAGGATGGGCGACGGAAAGACGACGATGTCGCAAAGTATATACTGCTAATTCTGGAGCTGGCCTGACTGAACTTGCTTTGTGCTGATTTTTTCGGATGCAGTGAGTCCGCCATCAAAATGAAATGCACTTAATGATTCAACTTGCATAAAAGATTAACTATGAAAGTCTCTCCTCGCTTGCCACAGCTTTGTCTCAGCCTGTGCCTTCCCTGACTCACCACAGCAGCAGCCGGCAGCAGGCAGGCGCGTTGGCGGGGCGCGCTCACTCCTGCTTGGGCACCACGTTCAGCGAGAAGTTGGCGCTCGTCTCGTGCTTCTTGCCCTGCACGCGCACCGAGTATTGCCCGACATCGGTGGGCACACATGAGGGGATCTCCAGCTGGTGCTTGGTCTTCTCGCCCGTCATCTTCAGGTGGGTGCTGGTGTCGTCCAGCGGCTTACCGTCCTTACACCACGTCACTGTGGAGGGCAGGGTGTTACTGGGGGGACAGGACAGGGACAACACAAGACGAAGACTGGCGGCACAGGCTGAAAGCTACTGTCGCACCTAACGTCACATGTCCCACGATGGAAGTATTGTCATGTGAAAACAGCAATAGAAAATCGCCTTGTGGGTGAAGTAGAGATCAAGGATCTCTCCAGTCTCCAGTCTTGAGGATATTCCCCGAGGTATATTACCGAGCCTTGCTCACATCCCTCTTTCCTCACATCTCCGTTGGCTTCACAGATTTGATAAGACCCAGCTGTAAAGAGCTTAAACGGCATGTTGTCAGCTTCGTTCGGCTGCTCACCCTTGACTGCCGACTTCTCCAGAACGATCTTGAAGGTGGTGGCCTCGCCCTCGGCGACAGTTGCCGACGCCGGGAATGTTTTGAACGCCGGCTGCTTAACTTCCTCGTTCGGAACTGAAACAGTCGTCAGATCGTGTTAGGATACCTAATTGGAGAGCGGGACTCGGGAAAGTGACGATTGTCGGGAGCGGGCAAAGGGAAAGTGACGATTGTCGTTGGCGGCTGAGACAGCCATAACATGCAGCAATATGATACATAACCTCGATGGTAAGTCAAGTAATATCCCTCTGTAGATTTTCTTTATCTTCCTTTCAGACGTATTTCTTCGATATGCTCTGAGCAGCTCCTTTCAGAACTGCGCGACTCCTCCTCGATTTTACCCATTGCAACGTTGCGAGCAAAATGAGCTCCAAACATCCCTGTCGACTTCAGGGTTTTCCTCATGGAACACTAGAGGTGGCACCCAAACTCATGGAGCATGACCGGACAGCGACTCCCAAACTCACCGATCACGACCAGGGTGCACGATGAGAAGCTCTCGCCGGCGTCGTTGAAGGCCTCGCACGTGTAGGCACCGGCGTCCTCGGGGAAGATCTCGGCGATCTTCAGGGTGTACATGTCGCCCGTGCTGTCATACTCGAAGTCCTTGGACGGCTTGATCTCCTTGTCGTTGTGCAGCCAGACGACGTCGAATTTGGACGCGCCTGAGGAGGGTCGCGGGACACGAATAAAACGGAAAGCAGTTGCACAGGCACGTGCCAAACATCCAGAGTAATCCTAGCTGTGATGAGCAATGAGCATCTCCGACTAGGCAACTTCGGATGCTGTCACCACAAAATCGAACAGGGAGATAAGAACGGACGATGATAACCATGGTCTGTAAGTCCACCATAGCGGCTACCACCAGACATTGTCTAAGCTCTCGGTATGCGCCGATTGCGACGCAGCGTGCCGGGCTGCTGTAATGGCTTTTGCACTGCCTGGCAGCTCGTTATGCCCTGACCCCAGCGGCACTGATATTCCCTAACCCCAGCGGCCCTGGTATTCCCTGACCCCAGCGGAACTGACCGGCGAGTTTGCAGGTGAGTGTGACGGCGTCTCCGTCCTTCACCACCCTGGACTGAATGTGCTCCACGACCCGGGGAGGCACCTCGCCGCTGGCGCCCTTCTTAGGCGCGCTCTCCATCGCTGTGGGTCGAGACAGACGGGGCGTCACACAGTGTTTCTTATGACATGACGAGGCTAAGGCTGGTGATGTGGTATCACATGCATAGTTACTGCACATTCAGGGCTACAGCTTCCTTGTGGCTAGGATTACAAAAAATTGTTTCTGCTTCTCTTATCTTAATATGTTCATAATTGAGTCAATCATTCGGAAGTTCAGTATTACGCAGGCAATATTTGTAGCCAGAAGTCAAGAGGATGGACTCGTAAAAAGGACATAATTATAGACAACGTCTGAATGTATAAACACGAGTTTTGGGCTACGCTGAGGCTAAATAAATGCTAAATGGCCCGAAGGATAGGAGTGCTAAGTACGCTATATATGCGAAGTGGCTGTTATGCTGTCATCTGGACAGAAGCATAGAAACACATCTTTATATTTCTTGCACAATAAAACCAGCCTATCAAAAAGACGGGAATTTTCCCAAACCGTCCGTCGCGTTGCTATGGAAACAACACGCACGCCTCAAAATACAACCACAACGTCGTGGTAAAAGGCAACGCTTTGTCTCAAAGAAGCGTCACATTCACACGCCTTACGTCAACTTCAAAGCTGCGATAAGATGGGACGCACACTGAGTTAATCGCACGTACAGACAGACTACAGCACAATCAGCATACGTTACCTTTGGCCCCTTCGGCCGCTGCTGCACCCGCTAAAAACGAACAAAGGACATTGTGTCGTGAGATCTGCATGACTTCACTGACACTTGAAAAACTGGACACTGCAGACCAAACATAATAAAACTAACTATTAAATACTTTTTCTGGACATATCCAAATACGGCGTTATGAACATTAACGTCAAAAGATATAAATGTTAAAATGTTGAAACATTCACTGGTTTGGCCTATCACAAACGTGCAATGGATCATTTTGGACGGAAGATGGATCGGGTGGACAAATAAGATAATGCAGGTATGTTCTTACTATATTTAAAAATAAAACGCGTAAAAGTAAAATACGATGGACAACGAATATGGACCATCATGCATCAGCATGCTTCATGATGATCTATAATATGACTTAAACAACATCAACATATAATTGAAGACTTTTTTAGAACGAACATGCGGTCTTCAACGTTACTTTACCGCATCTCGCTCTGTGACATTACCCTTTGCCGGCACCTTTCAGCCCTTTGCTGCCGGCCGATCCCGCACTCACGTGTCACGGTGACCTTGCACGTCGTGGTGACCTCGCCCATAGAGTTATAGGCGCGGCACTCGTACAGGCCCTCATCCTCAGGGAACACCTCGGCGATCACCAGGGACGCGACGCCCTGCCGGTGCTTCAGGTCGATGACGTCGGACGAGCTGAGGGGCTCGCCGTTCTTGCTCCAGGCGGTCTTGGGGTCGGGGTCGCCGCGCACCTGGCAGCGCAGCGCCAGCGCCTCGCCGTCGCGCACCACCAGCTCGGACGGCATCTTGTCGTCGAACACGGGCGCGTGCATCAGCGAGTCGTCCGGAGGGATCTCCAGCTCCTTGGTCGCGGAGCGCGAGCGGCTCTGCGAACCGCCGCTGGTGCCCGTGCCGTAGGCCTTCAGCGGACGCTTGGTCTCACCGCTCCCACCAGTTGAGCTGTCTGTTCGACTGCTGGAGACGGCGGAGGAGGCGGCGGCCGTGGACTGCGGGTGCAGAAACGGGTTGGGATGGGTCGTATGTTAGAGACACGGCAAAAACGGGTTGGGATGGGTCGGATGATAGAGACACGGTGATGCCAGACACGCTGCTAGCATCAACACACGCAGTTCACGCGACTCCACGCTACTACTTATAATTTCCTCAAGGCTCAAACTGTGGACAACATGTTGGTCCTGCGCCTCCCAAGATGTTTATTGTCTGCTATTTGAGTGGTGTGCACGTCTTACGACAAAGTCACGGTTGGGTCATACATCTTCGAGGTGGCACGCTCACTCGATATAGGGGACTAGAAAAATAAATCACCAGCCCATCATTCTAACCAGTACATCACCAGTACACCAGCACCATTTATTTATCAGTCTGGTTATCGGAGATGACACCCGTAGATGACTTCGGAGATGACACCCGGAGGCAACTCGGCTTACACGACTCACCTTAGCTGAGCTGGACTGGAACGAGGATGAGCTTTGTTTCGTCGAGCTCTTCAAGTCGCTCTTGAAGTCGCTCTTGTACGATGAGGTGTTGGTCTTGTGCGAGGCCGAGTAGCTGTGTGATGCGGCGGTGTCGTGTCCATTTGTGATGGGCTGCTGGTGCGGCACCGTCGGCAGGTACCGCCGGTCTGTCAGGGAGACGCAACGTCAGAATGGCAGTCACACGGTGTAGTGGTTAGAAAGGAGTGCTCACGAGAAAAGCGGGCGCAAGTTCAGACACAGAGGGTGGAAGAGAAGCGTGTGTATTCAGCGCACACACAGCAAAATGTGAGTAGGACTTTATACTGTACAGATCGGTTTACATTTGTCAAGCATTCATTTTATTTATTTACATCCATTTTATTTAGCAGTTGTTGTGTACATTTTATTTACCGAACTCAATATTGTTGAAACCAGTTGCAGAAATAAAACATTGCACGAATGATGGTTCAGAATGATGGTGGAACGTAAGATAAGAACAAAACATAATAGTACCAAAGCACAAAGGTGACATTTAAAAGAGAAAGTGCACATAAAGAGAATGTCAGTATATGTAGCACTTACCCATACCGCGGGCCATCCGGTGAAGGCGTGTTGAAATAGCCAATCGGAACTGTTAGTTGTGCATGCAGGAAAGCACACATAAACACCGGACAGGCAACACAATCTAACTATATATCAAACATAAGCAATAAGCATGACGAGGTCAAACAATTTCGTAGGACTATTGAAAAGCGTGAAAGATTGTTGAATTGAAATGTTCAGTTAGAATATTAATTAGTGTTTTAAATGGGTAGAGACACATATATTTGTTAGGATTTTACTTAGGAGAACATTGGGCTACGTTCCTGAATGAATGAACTTATTAATAAATTAAAGTTGTCTCTTGTTGAAACTCGAATGCCTCCTAGGAACACAACTTTTGTATTGGCTCGCAAGTCGCAATACAACTCTAGCGGGAGATGGAAAGGTTCGGTGTCAGCTGCAGGTCGAAGTGCTCGGGAGCGATATAGCTACAGCTAGACAGCACACATTCGAACGACGTAGCGTCGACCATTTTAAAGGGTTGACAACGGGATGGTCTGAACTACAAATCATAAATGTGCTTAATAAACTCATCCGTGGTGAAACACAGAAAGAAAGGCACTGAAGACAATACATGTTCACTGTATACGTGGATACAATATACTAAACAACTGAAATAGCAATTTGTTACCTTCTTTACTGAATTTATCGAAGATGTTTTTCTCCTGCTCGGGTGTACCACCTGGGAATTGTTCATGACGGATAATGTTATGTTTTTCTGGTCTTGGGGCATCGGGGAACTATGTAAGGCATGCCAGATAGATAAAAAGTGTGCCAAATTGCGCTAAAAATAATCAGCCAGCGGTTTACCAAACAGTAGACCGATTACAAAAATCAGCCAGTCTCAATATACATTCTTCGTAGGTAAGCTGCACATCAGTATTAGGCATAGGACGGCGAACCGTTGCAAAAAACGAAAGATTTTACCCACATCCGGCCTCTGAAACATCAAGCAATCGTTGATGAAGACTCACGTATTTCAATGTTCCAATACACAAAAAGCAACAAGCGGCGTTTTCAGCTTATTTAACAGCGTTGTAAATTGTAATCCCCGCATCAATCGTTGTAAAACGCTTTAATCTTTATGTTTTACACATGCATGACTCATTGAATGAGAAAAACCGATGAACGCATAAAATGCACTTTCTTTGCTCTCAAATATTTCAATAAAATGTTAATTGCGGCCCATATTTAAAATTGCGTTATTCTTTTTCCAGAACAATAATATACACAATATTGTTTTACACATGATTACGTATGTATGTCCGCAGGCCTGAAAATTAAATTTGCACATGACACCAAACCCGAACATAGACAACATATGATATAACACACCGCTTAACAATATTCAGCTCAACTCTTTCACACACGCGGCATCCTCTACGTGCCAAGTCACGTGGCACGTACTCTCTACGTGGCATACTCAAAACCTCAAAACGCATCAGGTTTATCATCCAATGCTCCAACCCTGTAAACTTAAGGAGACTCTCACTTATGGCAAGTCATGCTTAAACAGGCCCTGAAGATCAATAATGTTTTGTAATTGTCATGAAAGACTCACCTAAGCACTTAGAATAAAACATTAGTGCATACATAATAGTTATTTGAAAGTGCCTACGATTTTATCACACCACTTTACAAATATGGAAGGAATGAAAAAGGCATGTTCGGCGTGGTAGAGGCATTTTTGTATTCCTTATACAGAGCAAAAAATGTTATCAAATTGGCCCTTCACAATTAAACAAGCTATGGTAGCACAATCCACGGTAAAAGAAAAACTTTGCTACCAAGAAAACAAAAATAATGCTCCTTTTTTCGTTCCATTAGAACACTGAAGTAGCCTTGTATAACACCAAAGGACATTTCTGCAAATTGTTGATTGAAATTAGGCTTATTAAGGCATGTGTGATTTTTGGCATCACAAATTTTGACAAAAAGCTTAATCTAATGTCGATGTTTGCAGTTGCTGTTCAACGCTACAATCATTGATTTGTATTCGTAGTGGTGGCGCATTTTCAAACGTGTTTGATGGCATCAAATCCAATTTTGAGCGATGATATTGGGCAGCTAGGTTCAAATTTCGAAAAACGTGCTTCAAATTCAGATTCAGGTTCAAGTGCTCTGTAACATATCATATTTTGCAAAAGTGAGTGTCTTTTTAACTCAAAACTAATAACCAAACGTAACTTTTCCGAAGCGTATCTTTCTAGCCGGCCGCCTGAACTTACCCTCGACGATGACGACGCAGTAGGTCTCGTCGGTTCCCAGGTGGTTGGTGGCGACGCACCGGTACTTGCCGCTGTCCTCCGGCTGGCAATTGACGAGCTCCATCGTGATCACACCGTCGCTGTGCGTCATCGTGAACTCGTACTTGCTCAACTCTCGGCTGCCCTTGTACCACTTGATCTGCGCGGCGGAGACGGGGATGTTCCGTGATGGGACAAACCCAAACAGTGGGAAAAGTGTTGGGAGTTGGGACATGTTGTATAGTGGTTATTGTGATACTATAAGAACTGCTTAAAACCTCCATCAGCATGGCCAGGATTGAAAGCAAGATCATGGTCAGGAGGAAGACGATATACTTGCCCAGAAAAGGTAGCGACCGAATCAGAAAAGCTTCAAAGACGCAGTATCATACGAAATTGTACATCGGAGGCCACGCACACGAACCGCTGCACTATGGTCGGAAACGGCTTTGCGGATGGCCACGGGCCCGAGTGCAACAGTTTTTTGTTCATAACTTTGTAATCGATGGACCGATTATCATCAAACTTGGTGTACTAATTTCAACACGTTTTATGAATTATCTGATACCTTTTAAATGGTGAGGTAGCATCAAATAACTAGATTATGACGTCATTACTGACGTCATGTCACAATGTACTGAAACTGTATATCATGTTCTTTGATATTACAGTACATGT
>JARBER010143583.1:0-10885 GCA_030265075.1 Balanus glandula
ATCATTCAAAACTGGAACGTTTAAATAAGGATTAACGCAAGAATGTCTCACAATTAATGTGTAGCATGATTGTTGCCAAGCAAGCTCATAGAATGCGTGTGACAATGTACTACTCGTATTCTATATAATTATCTAGCGGAAGCCTAAACCTGTGCTGTTTGATATGCTAGCCTTTTGCCGACGGGACCGTGATGAGCTTACATAATAAATCACGAGATCATCTTGTCGGCTTACATAATATATCACCAGGTCATCTTGTCGGCATGGCAGGTGGAAGGATGGGGCGGCGCAGCTGCCTTCGTAAAATTCGGCAAAACTTGTTTTGTTTATTTGCATATGAGCAGATTTGATTGACTTCGCCCCCCATCTTAAATTACCTTCCCCTGTCACTTTTTCCCAGTCAGAAAACACAGAAGCACGAAATACCAAAAGACATACAGTACAATGTACACACTCTCTTTGGGCATTACACAATTACACATTTTATATCGTGCTATTTTGGTGGGTCTGCCTTCCCGTTGTAGAACATTATAGGTACTCGTGGTTTTCGTGCGCGTTGGCTGCTGCTCCTTTTTTCGTCAGTTGTGATGGTTCCGCTCAGAGCTCTATCTACTTTCTTGTAAAAGTGCTGCACGATTCTTGGATTGCTGCTGTTTGTGAATTTTGATGGTTTGCCTGGTATCGGCGCAACGTATGGGTTTCTGTGTCGTGAAGTTTGGGAATGGAGAGGGACTAAGTCATTGGAGCACACTCTGGTTCTCGCGTAGCAGCCGGTGTTTTCGGAATGGGGATTGGACCTCAGCTGTTTGAATTTAGCTCCGAAACTGGAAGTGTGAGTTGCAGTGGAATGTGTAATGTTTTTTTCTGCAATAATTTATGTTCTAGGACCTAAGCAGTGTTTTCTTTTTGAAGCTCATATGCACTGGTTCCACAAGAATTTGTGTTGCCTTGCCTGAAGCTGATTTTATTTTTCCAGGAGTTGGCATTTTTCAAGTAAAAGGTCATTTTGATGTTGAAAGATCTTGTGTCGGTTAAGGACCTGGTGTCGGCCTTAGAGAAGTTAAGTTCGTTTTTCAGGATAAGGTGTAGGATGATACTCTGGCATGGGCGCAGGGACAGCAGTTGGTATGGGCTTCGTGGAAAGTGCTACCACCAAGTTCCGAGTAGGCAATGGCTTAACGGGAGCCTCTACGGGGTACGGTTCCTGTAGTGTGTCGTGTCCCGGCGTTGGTAGAGGATCTGATGGGTCCGGCACACCCTGCCCCGGTGGTGGTAGCGGATCTGGTGTTTGTACCCCCGGTGCCGGCAGAGGTTCTGCCGGGCGTCCTGCCGGCTCTCGCTCCGGTACATTCTCTCCTGCTGCCTGCTGTCTCCTGCCTCCTGCCGGTGTTGGAGGCGTGGGAGCTGCCGGACTTCTCTCCGGTCCAGACGGCCGCGCCGGTTCTGATTCGGGCCGATAGAGCGGACGTGCAGTATCCTCCAGATGAGGCTCCTTATTAGGCTTCTGCTCCGTCTCCTTTTTCGTCTTCTGACCTGTCCCCTGACCTGTCCCCTGACCTGTCCCCTGCCCTGTCCCCTGACCCGTCTCCTGTTCCTTTTGCTGCACCGTTCCCTGATACGTCCCCTGTCCCAGCTCCTGTCCCGGCTCTTGTCCCTTTTCCTGTCCATTGTGCTGCACCGTCCCCTGCCTCGTCCCCCGCCCCGGATCCTGGTGAAGCTTCTGACCCGTCTCCAGACCCGGCTCCTGGTGAAGCTTCTGGCCCGTACCCAGGCCCGGATCCAGGTCCAGCGTCTGGCCCGGCTCCTGCCGCCGCGCCACGCTCGTATTCGTGCTGACGTCGACCACGTGGGTGGTGCTGCCCGCACCACCGTTCGCCACCGCCGCGCCACGATCGACGTGCGTGCGAGTGCGCACTGAGCCGCGCGTCCGACCGGGAACGGCGACCTGCGCAGACGCCGCCTCGGCGCTGGCGTCACCGGCTGAAACGCAGAGTGACGTCATCACATCATCAGCCAGTCAGCTGCCGTTACGAGGTAAATGTTACGTCACACTAATGGACAGTATCAACAATTGAAATGATTGGAGACGAAAGTGATACGACCCTGATATTTCTTCTGAATAATGCATTGAGCACCGAACCAATTATGATGTTAAATGGTAGAAAAGCATCGTGAGCACCGGTACATTATGATCTCTTTGAAAGCATGATACCAAACAATCCACTGGTGCTTCTAACAACTATCGCCATTCTTCCTCGCACGTCACCAAGGCCTAACCTGCGCCCGTCGCGGCTTCAGTGTAGATCTCTCGGCTACCCTCGGCGGCCGAGCTGCCGGAGACGCCCTGCGCCCGCGCCGCCCCAGTGGTGACGACTGAAGAGGAGGTGCGGCTCTGCAGCTCGTCCCCCGCGCTCTCACCGACCGAGCTGACACGCACACTCTGAGGACGGCACGTTCAGCGTCAGAGGTCAGCCTGAAGAAACGTCAGAGGTCAGCCTGAGGAAGCGTCAGATGTCAGCCTGAAGAAGCGTCAGATGTTAGACTGAAGAAGCGTCAGATGTTAGACTGAGGAAGCGCCAGATGTTAGACTGAAGAATCGTCAGATGTCAGCCTGAGGAAGCGTCAGAGGTCAGCCTGAGGAAGGTCAGATGTTAGACTGAAGAAGCGTCAGATGTTAGACTGAGGAAGCGTCAGATGTTAGACTGAAGAATCGTTTGTCAGAAATTTGTCAAGGTACTATTGTTTCCAAAATATGGGTTCCGTTCGGTTCCCCAGCACAGCAGTTAATTTGTAGTGAATACTGGCCTCCCTATACAGCACTTTAAAGTGTGCGGGGCAGCCTACCTTTCAAATCAGCCGGTGTGGTGAAAAAGGAAGGTTTTCACTACAGACTGTGTAACTCAGTGGATGTGTATTGTGTAACTCAGTGGATTCTTATTTTGGGAACAATATTACCTACCTAGTACCTGCATATATTTTGATTTGTTATATTTGTCAGATAATGCAGGTATTGTTATAAAAAGCTAAAATAAATCAAATCTTCTAAATCGCGCTTACATTTTATATTACCAATGTTGTCATGTTTGGCACAATGATGACCTAAAAGGCTTGTATTAGGGCTTCAAGGTGTTCTGAGGAAACTGACCTTAAGTTTTACATATGCAGATTACTTCAAGGTTATGCACAATGCACATTAATTTAAGGTAATAGGCCCTAAGCCTGCCTAGTAGCAATTTTAATTTCCGTTGATGTTGACACTGGTTTACTGATACAGAATGAAACCAGATGATGCGGACAGCTGCTTTTCTGTACAGAATACGGTGTGTGAGGCAAAACATTTATTGGCAATTATATTTCTAATCCATTTTGGAATTCATGGTATGCAATGACACGAATAAGCAATATAAATATATCGTTATCTCAAAAGAGTATCTAGAGACGGGTTGGAGCCTGAAGTACAGAAGCAAAACCACCCACCAGCACCGACACCGCTAGGTCGGTCACTGAACACGTGTTTACTGCAGTCTGGTGGAGGGCAGACACTACACTCACCGCGCTGTCGACTGCCGCCCCTGACGGAGTTGTCTCGCTGCCGACCTGCAGGCTGGTGGAGGGCAGACACTACACTCACCGCACTGTCGACTGCCGCCCCTGACAGAGTTGTCTCGCTGCCGACCTGCAGCCTGGTGCTGTCATCGGTTTTAGCCCGGATGAGGTCACCCGCACTCTTCAGCAGGCTTCCGCTGCCGCTGGTCCTGACTTCCGGCTGCAAGACTTTGATGGACATGGATGAAGAACGATCGCTCAAAGTTCCCTTGACGTCGCCGATCATCGCCTGTGACGCCAACGGACGCAAGGCGCTGCCACCGTTGGCCGTGTTTTGTATGCTTGTTTTGTCGTCTGCAGACGAGTGCAGAAGCGGTTTCAGCAGTTTGGGACCGACATTGTCTTCTTGTAACCTTTTAACGTTATCTTTTTGCAGAAGGGGTTTTAGTAGCCCAGGACTGACATGGTCACCTTTCGACCTTTCGACGCTATGTTCCCGCAAAGATGGCAGTGGCTTTGATGTAGTTTTTATTCTGTGATTCAGGAACTGCGTTAGATTGCTGGCAAATTGGTTATGTTTGGTACCAGTAGTACTGTCCTTTAGAAAGGAAGTCAAGGATTTCTGCGGCCTTTTGGCGTTTTTACTGAACAATGACGAAAGTGGCTGATGTGATTCCCTAGCGTTTTCCTTGAACGCTGACTTAAAAGCCTTCTTTGAATCGCTGCCGCTGGCAGAGAATAGTGGTTTGTGTAATACCTCACTATCTTCCAAGACTCTAAGAGACAGGCGCGAGCTCCTAGATTTGTCTGTAGCCGGCTCAGACAGCAGTGACTTCTGGCTGATCTTGTCAGAAGATGGCGCCTTCAGGCTTTGCTGAGGCGGGGCTGGTACCGTTTGACTTTGTTGTGTAGTTGGGCTTCTGATGCTAGCTGTGGACGCCGGTGCACCTGAGGACAATCAAAGTACTCAGACGTAGTATGACAGTCTGAACTGATCCTGGAGGCATGAGGATGATCAAAATCTACATGCTCGGTCTGGCTCCTGACCTGACCTGCTCTGTACATACACAGGGCAACCAGAAGTGGCAGAACCCGCACTTGGTCTGAACTGGTCTGACCTGGAATGACGCACCATAACATATAAATACTCCCTATTAATGTCTGGGTTAGTGCTAAAACGGTGGTCTTAAGGTTTTTCACAACTCTCCTCAAATGAGTAAAGAACCTGAAAGTTTGGCAATTTTCTAAACGTTTATTGGACACATTTTGAAAATCATCAAAACTATTAGCTTTCCACGGGCGATTTTATGCATGGTTTTAGGTGTCATATTTTGGTTTGGTCTTCAGTTTGACTCAGCTCTCAACCGAAACAGTTCCTATTCTCTAGCCGTTTGAGATAAGGTCTTAGACTTGTACACAATTCACTGCTGACTTAAGTAGATATCTGAAGAAAAAAAGGATATTGCACATGGAAGCGTAAACAAACAGTCCAAAAGCAACGTTCTATTTGGCAGCAGTATCAGTGCGCACGAGCCGTTTTGTCGCCGATTACTTTTAAGCCAACGCTAACGATTAATTGCTATCGTTCAAACCGAGGGACAGTCTAGTAGTGAAAGAAGCTCACTGTGTTATACCGAAAAACGACGAAGGCCCAGACTACCCGTGGGGTAATGGAAGTTATCATTAACTGTAGTGAATCTGGAGAAATAGAAGTAGTTGTTGAGTTCAGAAAAATCTGTTAAACATTTCAGTGTCAAAAACTCCGCATTAAGTGAGTAGACACACTCCATTTAAGCCAGGAAAGAACAAAAGAAGCATTAAGGGCGGCCGCACGGCGCACACTATGGCCGTTCGGCGCGCGGAGTCGGCGATGTCGCTGCGATTTTTCGCGCATCAAAATTGACTTTCCATTGAAAATTATTGTTGATCTGCGGAAAATCGTAGCGACCTGGCCGACTCCTCGTGCCGGTTGGCCGTAGTGTACGGCCGCCTTGAGCAGGAGCAGAATCCAGACATCGGTCGGTGGCCTTCATCGGAGCTCGCCACGGACCGGGCCTGCTCTCGGGCATGTCTATGCTCATGCTCATGGGCCCGGGCTGGGCCTCAACATTAATGGAATATTCGGGCCATGGGCGGGCCTGGGCTGAGAAGCGCTCAAATTCACTTTTTCAGCAAAACACTGTTGCTGTGACTGTGGCTGTTTGTTAGCATAGTTGGCGCATAGTTTATCACGCGTTATTCAAATATGCAAGGATAATTAATACAAATGCTGTGGAAATAGTTATATGTTTATCAATCTGAACGGACTGCAACTGGCCTTGGCTTAAAATGTATGAATTGGAGCGTGCCTGGTTCGGGCCTGGGCTTGGTGATCAATAAGTTCATGGGCCCGGGCCGGGTGGGCTCATGGTAAACTATGGCCTTCAGTCTACATTGCCCAGGTAATCGGGCTTTTAAACGAACACACTTCTCCGTTGTTTGACAGAAGAAAGGCCAAATGGTTGGCGGGAAACATGACAGCTAATGCCTCAATGATTCACTAAAGCTGCCACTAACTATGACTGGCAATGCAGAATCACCCCTATTGCCTGACACAGTTGAACGATGAAGCCGGATCATGGTGCTTAGTTTCGCTAAAACGCTATGTTCGATGACAGGGCATTGACACGCACCTTAGAGAGCCTCTGAAAATTAAACGTCGTGGAGGGGGTTGGAGCGTCCCCCCTCTATATAAAAAGCACGCTACTTAGTGTCAAGCGGAAAACGGCGTTAACTAACTTGATACAAAGTCTCAGATTTGTTAGGTCAGGTCAATATTAAGATCACTTGGGGTCATCACCAGGGGTTTAATTTTCCAAATTTAGGACATCGCCCCATATATTCCCAAATAGCTCGAAAAATTGAATGGTAGCTATTACCAATGTTTCAGATTGGTATAAGTGATCAGCAGTGGTCGGATTATCTATACCATTGCTTCAGCAAAGAGATCCTCCACCAATATTGTTTCCTGCTCCTATTCCCATGCACCAACTTCCTCAAAATGAAAGTGCCATCAGTGGACGTACTTCAGCGCCTGTGACGTCATCCGGCACCGCTCCGTGGGCGACGTGTCCCCCCTGTGGGCGGCGTGTCCCCCCTGTGGGCGTTGTGTCCCCCCCCCCCTGTCACTGCCCGCCGCTCATTCCACCTGTCAGCGATGCAGTGGCGCTGCTCCAGTGACTCACCGCACATGGTGCAGTGATCGTTAACCCTCGCCGGCTAGCGCTTATTCACTGTATGAGTCCGTACAGGGGGCGGGGATGGACTACTCTGTGCGTTCGGCGCCTAATTAAGTTAGAACTTCGATAAAAAACAAGTGTGCCTCTTGCAACTAGAGAAATTGATTGTAACCCGATAATTATAGATGTATTTGTTTGGTTTTCAGATTTTTTAAAAAGAAAAAATCAAAACCCCAAAAAAGAGAAATATATGTGATTGGCACGTATTCAGCGAAATTGCGTATCAAGTTTAAAGTCGATATCTTAAAAATGATTATGAGTTTTTTAAAGGCAAAAATAGACCACTTCTAGAGGCATTACCATGAATACAAATTACAAACTGAGTTTGAGTTTTTGCGTTTTAACTTCAATTTGGTTTTAAAAATTGTGATTTGCTATTTTTGCGTTCTAGACGAAAACCAAACCCATAAACATGAGTAACAACGCCTAATGACATTCTTAAATTTGACCTCGTGACCTCAAATGACCTTGAGACTTAAACTGATAACAGTTTATCAACAGCTTAGAATGGCACTTAAAAGTGACCATGCGAATCATAATCACAAATAATATCAATTTAGTAACTACTTGTTGGTTAACTATTGTAATTTTGCGCGACAATGACATCCATCGAATTATTTATTACACGGTCAAACGCCGATGGTGTTATCAGTGTATGAGGCCAACACAATTGAGATTCCATTGATTGGTCAGGGCTACCAAATACTTCAATTTTGACGATCAGCATAGTGGTTTTGGAGATCAGAAGGGGCTAAAATATGTTCCCATTGGTAAGTTGCGTTATGATATATACCCCAGTAAGACGCGGGTTAGAAAACGAAATATTTCACCCTGCAATAGTCAGTAGTCTTATGTACAGGGTGGGCCAAGGAAAAACGTGCCGAGTTTCGAGGTTTATCAATTTGTGTTGGCAATACGTGGGAATATGATACTTGTTACACTTGTAAAATAATCAATTATCCGTTAAAAAAAAACTAATTTAATGTCAATCAGACATTTTGTTCAAATGTTATTAGACATTCTCTAAACCTTTTAAAAAAATCGATTTTTGACGTTTTTTTATTTCCTTGCGTGAATGATCGGACCACCTTCAGCTGGGACAGCCGCCAACAAACGCGACTTCCGATGTCCAATCCTGGCACGGATAATCTCCATCGACGCTTCCTTCCACATATTCTTGATAACCTTGTGCAGCTCTGCAGTTTAGGTGAACCTTTCCCGCCTGTCGTAGAGCTTTTCCGAGAGGGCGTTTCTCGCGGAGTAATCCAAAGGATTAAAATTACGCAAACACTACTGACTCATCTAACTCCTCTTCATTTGCCACTGTGCGAGACCGATCACTTCCCTTCTTTCGTTAAAATGTTACTGTCTCCTGGATACTAGATAGGCTGGCTAATCGCACATCGCTTCTCTCGAAGATTGTAAACCCTTCCGTATTCGCGATTTTTGCGCCGCACCAGCCTTTTTACTGGAAACAATTTGATGGTGCGCATCTGCTTGGTTGTAGCTCTGTTGCATGATAAACACGAAGCTGGTAGAAATACCAACAAAAATTATTGTCTTTTTGCTTCGAGATTAAGTGCACGTTCTTCATTTCTTAGGTTGAAGGAACTCTCCATTATGAATACCATCTTTTGAGACGAGTGCACGATCAATTTTGAAATTCGTCGCAAAAAGGTCAATTTGTAAGCGTTTGCCAAATACGTCGTAACCTTTTATCCATTTGTCTGATTGACACGAAAATTACTTTGTTTAACGTAAAATTAATATTTGTATATGTGTACTAAATTTCATATTTATATATATCCTAAAAATACAAATGGTGAGCCTCGAGACTGGCGCGTTTTTTTGGCCCACCTGGTATAGTCACTAACTGGAAGCACAACTAGCGTGTCAATCGTTTCTTGTTTGAAAGAATAAGGAAAAAAGTTGCTGCCAAAAAAATGTGACGTGATAAGAATAATGCAATCCGAGTGGTTCCTGGTCACAGATTGTGACTTTGGTAGTACCTGCCACTTCGGTGACTGAGCTATTAAATCCAATGACCTTTCGTAGCCGTGGGTCTGTAAAAAAACGATGATGGCTTAACCTACCTAAGATAAATGGTTGTGGCTGTGATGAATGATGGAGAGAGTCAAGTACTAAAGACATTAATTGCATAAGTTATTATAATTTTACATCTTATTGACATAATATCCTAGCGTAATTCCGACATTGAACTGTGCCAATTACTTGTGAGCATACATGGTCCATGCCCCCAGGCGTTTTTACCTTGAATGCAGATTGCGGCTATGAACAATGTGCTTTAGCACTTAGTACATTGGAACCTACCACCCATTACTTACTTTCTCAAAGACAATACTTTTGTCGTTGATCAAAGCATCATAACACCGTGAAAATCGCCACGAACCACGATGGATCCTGGATTCTGGAATGCGTAGGATTCATATAATTTTTTGATTTCTTTCACGGTGTTCTGATGCTTTGATCAACGGAAAAAGGGTTACAAGTGAAAAAGTAGGTGAAAAGCAATAAGCTACATCACAAATTAGTACTGTATCATCTTGTTTATAGTTAGGGTGGTCGCTGGCATGATTGTGGACATTATTGTCAAAATATTTAGAAAAATGATCATTAACATGCCAAAGTTTTTTTTTCAAAAATATACAATGAAAAAGAGACGAGTTTTCGATATCAATATCATCCTCAGGTCAGGTGACCAGGTGGCATGTTAATGACCATTTTGCTAAATATTTTTACAATAATGTATCATCTTGGACATTGTCAGAATCTGGATGTAAGGTTTAGGACGTTTGGGATTCTAGACCATGTCTGCTCGGGATATATATTTAAGAGGAAGGAAGGTAAGTGTTTCTCTTCCATGAATATCTAGTTCTGTTTATGTCCTAAGAATTATTAACAGCATGGTTAACCTATTGTTTTAATTGATGCTTACTCGACGACAACATCAGTAACGCACTTCTCCGTAGGTACCTACCCAAGTTCTTGTTCGGCATGAGGCATCTTGAGTGTTGATTAACATAGTGGCTCACAAAAAGAGAATCAAACACATAAGCTATAACAACTGCTTTAATCAAAATGTTTGAACTTCGAAATCACATAAAATCACCTAATCTAATTATGGTGATAAAGTCAGTCTTCTACAGGGTGTTTCATAAAGAATGTCAATTTTAAAATTGCTAGCATATGAATAAAAAACAGTTTATTTACACATTTCAAAAACCTATACACACCAGAAATGTGGGACATTTGCATTTATGAACTTGGTTTGCTGCTATCTGAGAAAACGACACCACTACAGCTCCCTGATGTTCGACACACTTCTTGACTCTTTCGCGGAGGTAGCACATGGCTTTGAGTTCTTCTCAACACTGCGTGGAGTCAACAGGCTCCTTCACTGTTGCCTTCAGCTGGTCCAGAGCCGTTGGTGGTGCCTTTCTCAGCTCTGCCAGGGCCACAGACCCAAATCAGTGGTACCCCGGTAACAAGTCTGGGCTTCTGGCCAGCCACAGTATTTCGTTAGACAGCTGATTGGTCGTTCTCCGGATCGACCTTGCTGTTCAGCCACACCCGCGTGCTGCGTGTGTTGTGGAATGAATCTCTATCCTGCTGACCCCAGAATTGCCTGACTGTGGCTGGACTTCTGATCACGGGTCACGTGACATAGTTAAAACATCCAAGTAAATACTGGGGTCAGCAGGATAAAGCTCCAATCCACACCACACACGCAGCACGGGTCTGGCTGAACAGCGGTCTGGAGGACGTCCCATCAGCCGTCTGAAGACATACTGTGGCATACCAGAAGTCCAGACTTGTCACCAGGGGACCAATGGTTTGGGTCTGTGGTCCTGACAGAGCTGAGAAAGGCACCACCAACAACTCTGGACCAGCTGAAGGCAACAGTGAATGAGCCTGTTGTTTCCACGGAGTGTTGAGAAGAATTTCAAGCGCGTGCTACCTCTTCGAAAGAGCCAAGAAGTGTGTCGAACATCAGGGAGCTGTAGTGGTGTCGTTTTCATAGATAGCAGCAAACCAAGTTC
>JARBER010143694.1:0-10883 GCA_030265075.1 Balanus glandula
CCTAAGCTGTCTTTTCTTTGGCTTTTGGCAGTTTCTAGGGCACTTTGCGACGCTGATTTCAAGTTTAACACCCATTTGGTGTTAATATATGTTCAACTGGGTCCTTCACAGTCACGTGGTCATAAAAGGTCAACCAAGTCCAATGACCTCAGATGACCTGACACATATAAGGTCTGTTTGGAATTTGTTTCTTGGGACAGTTTCTGATGCTGAATTCGAATTCAGCACCTAATAATACCCTAAGATGTTTTTACACCACTTTAGTCGGATATTTGTGAAATGTTTACGCATTTTCGATGTTAAATTTGTGAATAGGTAACTTGAGCTCAGAGGTCACCAAATGACCCAGGACCTAAAAATCAGGTACTATCGGCTTCCTCTCGTCACAAGCAGCACGCTCATTATTAAATTGTAGCTCAATTAGGGGTGAAACGCACGGGGGTTCCAACCCCCCTACGATGTCACGTAAGTGAATAGGGCCTACACTGGCGAGGGTTAAAGCTGTCCTCCACTTTGAAGATCCCGGAAACAAATGTAAAACATAACCTTCGGTCCGCGACACCCCAAAAGGCGTCGCCTTCTATACTTTGGTTATTTAGAGGTGAACAGCTTGCATGTGTAGCACACATGATATGCGTATAAACATGCACTGCATACATTGTGTACATGCTTATACGCTTATTATGCCTGAGTCGCCTCCAAATTTATATGACTTCGTCGATCCTCCATATTTTGTGATGGGTTGAATCACGTTTATAATGACCCTATTAACTGTAATGGCACCACCAAACATTGATAAATGTCCTCCCTCGAGGACGCTTGTTGAAATACATCACAAAACAATTAATGCCAATGCATAGGCAAACAATTATAAGACACTCAGTGCATCATTATTGTGAGATCAAACACATTATCCACATTACCGAGCCTGTGTGCGTCTGTGAAACTCCAATGTTTGCACATCCAAACCTGACCCATTCTTCCTCAAATTACGCCAAGAAATCAACATTGGGTGCTGTGGGTCCCTTCATTTCATCGGTGCTGCCATTTTTTCGCCAGCACGCGGCCGTGCCTCCCGCAGCTCGGCCCAGTGGAGCGTTCCCGCCGCAGCGGCGGATTTGAAAACACTTTGGGCGTCGCTCATCGATCAGCTGTGCTCGACAAACATGGTCGCCGCCGGCGGTTCGTCGGCCCGCGATCCACACAGAGCTGCCGTGCACCCCCTCCTCCCCCTCCCCCTCCGCCCCGCCCCGGACATCACTCTGGCGGGTAAACAAAACATTTGTGACGGAAGTGACGCGTAACGGAGAGCCGGCAGAAACGCTGGAAGTCGGGAAACACCGCATTGGATATGAGATGGGAGTGAGTGATGCAGGTTTTATGCAAGGCTTCGGATCTCGCCGAGACTAGGGCTTTCTTGGGTAAGTGTTATTTTCAGTAGGAGTACAGCCGAACAGAAAATGCATAAATTGCAGCCGTTCCAAATAAAATGCGCAAATTGCAGCCGCTGCACATACAGCCTGTACAGTGTACACAAGGCCCAGATACTTGTAAAAAAGGAATGATCTGTAGAGTTGTTGCTGGATTACCCATAGGCTGTACAAACCACTCACAACAATCTGAAATGCATAGTCTGGCTTTACTGGTATTGGAGCATCGTATCACTTGCTGGAAGTACAATGTTTAGCTTCTAAAAGACTCTTCTATAGCAAAAAAATATATATTGATGTTGAAGTCGAATAAACGTTACATGTAGGTCCGACCTATGTTGCTCTACTTTCGTTCAGAACCAATCATTCTTACAAATTCACCACTCACTTGTGCCTAAATCTCATGCTTAAAACGTGGACGAACAGGCAAAGTTGTACATACAATATGAAAACATTCCTAACATGTGAACTCATCGTTACAAACAGGTACTTAAGATATCTACTGTTTTAGTTTTACGCCAACCACAGACATGGCTATGTTCAAACATGCACTGTCGCTATTCAGTGTTGTATTGGCTTACCGATACGATTACATATTTCCACGGACACAAATGGCGAGCGTTCTTTTTCACCCTTTGTCACATTCGAGCTTTGTTCGTGTGCACTGCATGTGCAGCTAGTTACTGCTCAATTCATCTCTCTCAGAGCCTGTATGACCATACGAGTCAGACCTGTGCATATATATACATGGGATATAATTCATCGCAAGACGATCGAATGGGTCACTGCAGTCACATTGTTAAGCCGCTGGCATGACGCTTTGTGTACGAACCTTTTGAAGCACAAGCCTGAGTCATTACCAAATGATTTATGTGTTCTTTTCACTGCGATGCCCATTATTAGCGTGGCAATGGAATACTTGTTAATGCGGAACAATACGATATTGACGATGCCTATAAGTAATGAGGCATTTATACGCCTTATCCTGTTAGCTGTTGATGTTTGAGCTCACGAGAAGCATGTTTTACGTGGGACATATATGTATGTACGTTATCACGATCGGAGGGGAAACTACATAGCTGTTTGCTAAGATACTGCATTGTAATGTCACTTTGCTTATTTAGACCATCAGTCAGAGCGCCATAATTGTCCTTTATTCAATGTGGCTCACTCAAATGAATCTCCCTGGTTTTGTTCATCTTAAATTGTTTTAAGGGCCTGAGTTGTCTATGCCTTACCTATTTTACCGCTTATTGATTGCATATCTATTCTGTACAATGTCAGATAATACGCTGAGTTTATCAAAATAAACTGCTCAGCGCGTGATCGGTGCCTGGTCGCGATTCAGACTCACGCCGGCTGTCACGCCTGGTCACGCTAAGATTAGGTCACGCCAGGTCATGCTAAGATTAGGTCACTCCATGTCACGCTAAGATTAGGTCATGCCAGGTCATGCTAAGATTAGGTCACTCTATGTCACGCTAATATTAGGTCATGCTAGGTCATGCTAAGATTAGACACGCCAGGTCACGCTAAGATTAGGTCACGCCAGGTCACGCTAAGATTATATCACTCCATGTCACGCTAATATTATGTCACGCTAAGTCATGCTAAGATAAGACACGCCAGGTCACGCTAAGATTAGGTCACGCCAGGTCACGCTAAGATTAGGTCACTCCATGTCACGCTAATATTAGGTCATGCTAGGTCATGCTAAGATTAGACACGCCAGGTCACGCTAAGATTTGGTCACGCCAGGTCACGCTAAGATTATATCACTCCATGTCACGCTAAGGTTAGGTCGTGCCAGGTCATGCTAAGATTAGGTCACTCCATGTCACGCTAAGATTAGGTCATGCTAGGTCATGCTAAGATTATACACGCCAGGTCACGCTAAGATTAGGTCACGCCAGGTCACGCTAAGATTAGGTCACGCCAGGTCACGCTAAGATTAGCATGCTTGTACAATGCGAGCCGTTAAGCGCATGTCCCGCTTCATTGTCCCACCTGAGCCAGCGAAACGCTTTTGACAACATGCATTTGCAATTGCGATGCAATGCGTTGCTCACAATTTTTTTTAAAGTAAAATAAAAACAATAGTAGGTTTCACGATCGGGTTTTGCGCTGTGAGGATAACATTTGTAAAATAAACCGTTTTCACGATGGATTTGTGCGTGGATGAGAACTACCTTACTGAGAAGCATCTTACTGAGATTGTAGTCCCTTCCCTGAGGTTTTAGAAATAAGCTTAAGGAATAACTTAGATTGAATTTTTGGCCAGAAATGCCAAGAAAGGCCAGAAATTTTGTAATATGTTGGCAATTTTTTTTTTTTTTTTTTTTTTTACAAATGTTAGGTTTCGTTGTAATGGGCATGAAAAAGATTGAAAAGTTAGTAGTGATGCCAGATTGCCCTCTATTAACAATCAACAACACTAAAACTTGCGCGTATACGCAATCTCAATCTGCGCAGATACTCAGTCTCAGTAGCGCAAATTTGGTCTAATTTCTGAGATGGCGCCGTCTGGTAGTGCCCTCTATATGGTTTGCTCTCTGCATAAGGTCGGGGATGGCGCCGTCTGGTGCTGCTCTCTGTCTGGTTTGCTCTCTATCTGCTGGCGCCCTCTACATCACTCTATATCATAATTAGCCATCGAATCGTTGACAACGGACGGGTGTATCCAAAATGGCCGCAGCCATGAAGTTGCCATATATAGTATGAAATCGAACAATTGATTAAATCAATATGTTCTTTGAGCATGTGCTATATTGTACTTTTATGATTGAATCTACAAAATAAGGTTTCCTGAATAGTGAATAGTATTTATCTCGCCTAAATCAGTCTTTTTCTTGGAAAGTATAATATACTAAAACATTCATACTAAAAAATCAGTAAGGTACCTGTCATTAAGGTAGTTCTCAGCCACGTAAAAATTCATCTCGAAACAGCTATAATAACATTTTGAAGTGTTTACCAAATCTGGTTAAAATATATTACTTTTTTAAGTTATCCTCACAGTCAGAGTTTTTTGTATTATCAAGTGTCACATCCTGTGCTAATATTAAAACATCATGTATGTATGCATGTGCATGTCTTTGATGTTTAATAAACAGCTCCCTTACTGTGAGGGAGATACACACAGTGCAAAAACCCTTCGTGTTCTATGTCTTTGTTAACTAGCTTAATTAAGGATGATTTTTTACATGATATTTTTGGTAGAAACGCTTTCCATGGAAACATTTCCAGCAAAAATATGATGTAAAAATCATTTATACAGCTTGTAACCAAACAAGTTAAAATGTTATAAGACGTTTTCACGATGGATTTTTGCACTGTGAGGACAGCGTTTTAAATAATGACATTGTAACGTATTTACAAAATATGTGAAAATATTATTAATAGCTGCTTCCACCATGGATTCATGTGCTGCTGAGAGTAACATTTCTAAGGCTTTTGAGGATAACCTTAGTATTTGTTTGGTATATAACTTTCAGGATGCATTTTTACATGCAATTGTGTGCTAAAAATGTTTCCATGGGAAACAGTTCTACCAAACAAATACATGATACAAGCTTTTCCTTAGGCTTATATACCAAGAACATTGATGAGGAATGAGGATCTCTAAAAAAAGAACAAAGTAATGTTATCCTCAGCGTAACAACAATCTACCG
Organism: Balanus glandula; assembly: GCA_030265075.1. Classification (NCBI taxonomy): domain Eukaryota; kingdom Metazoa; phylum Arthropoda; class Thecostraca; order Balanomorpha; family Balanidae; genus Balanus; species Balanus glandula. Next base: position 5,102 of record JARBER010143694.1, read on the forward strand.
TAAAAACGGTTATTTTTAAAGTTACTCGCATAACAGCAAATACAATGTATCGTGTTCTACATGTTTTGGTTAGCCAGCTTCAGGATGAGCTTTTACATGCGACTTTTTGACATATAAGCTTTCCACATGGGAACATTATTAACACAAGATTGCATGCAATAGCTCATTCTAAATATTGTTTAAAATACACATTAAAATGTTATTATTTTAAAAAGTAATACCACAGCGCAAAAAAAGTAATCGTGAAAACGGCTAATATAAATATTTGTGACTTGATGGTCTGAAGTGTGTACTGTGTAGGTACGTGTTGGTTGCAACTTATCAAAATTCGCTAAGATTTTCGATGAGTTTTTAAGCAACGTTATTGCGAGAAGCCATGTTTTATAAAGCAAGTTATTTTCTCGATGCTGGATGACTTGCCCGGTCTAGGGCACTTAAGCTGTAAATTTACCATAATTCAAGGAGCTTTCTGAAGCCATTGAAACTTCTCAAGAGGCCTCAGTCTTTGACCTGGACCGCACAACGGCATAACATATGCGTAATCATTAGACTATAAACAAACATGACGGGCTTGAGACGCTGGCTGAGCACTTCAGCACGAAGCTGTGGTCCGATCCGAACAAGCTCGAACTCGAATCTTCCACTTCTTATGAGTCCAGCTAGCATACCAGTTCAACATCAAAGCCCTGGAAAAAAATGAAAACGAAACATTTCCAGTCATATCCCTTTACTGTTTATTCTTTTGAGGAGCGCACGATGTATTGGCATTGGCAGTGCCAAAAGAATTGTTTTTCGTTCTCGGGACGTCTGAAGCTCAGAAGGTCGGGGCTGATGCCTGTCAAAAGGATTTGTTCAGGCGCCTGTGAGGCGTCTGAGGAAGTCTTCGAGGCTGATTTCCTGGCCAGAATCGTCTCTGGATATTTTCCTCCGTGAGATGTTGAGCGGTGGCTTTAATGTGCGAGCGTGTCACTAAGCTGAGCTTCATGATACGCTCGTTTGTTTTACATCGATATTAAAAAAGTCTTTGAAGTTAAGAAGGGCTTTACAGATAAAGAAAATAAATACACACAGCTAATGACAATTATGCACAATAGCGGACATCCCATGGATGCGTTAGCGAATGGGACATTCTGATATTCCAGAATCTGTTGATATGTACAGTGAATCTGGATTCTTTTGTAGCTTAGGTATGTACACTCTGACAGTAGTAGCCATAGTTCTTCCACATCTTCTCTTCCATAAGTGACCTTTACACTTTGATTGATCCTCCTTTCAAGTGAAGATGAGACATGATGGAATAGGAGCATAGCAGCGCATAATTTTCAAATGTATTTAGTACGGATGTCTAAAATGCTGCGTTTTTAGCTATGACATGTTCCTTCTTTGACCAAAAACTATAACATTTATCTGAATCTAAGCCAAGCACACTAAAATCGTGGCTCTCATTGCTCGCGTTGCATCGGCTCATTTTCCGCTGTCAGACCAGAGCATCAGCCCGGCTGAGTAGGTTAACAACCCTCGGAATCCACCCTTCCACGGAGCACAGCCGGCTGGATAAGTTAATCGCCCTCGCAATCCAGCTTTCACAGCGATGGTATACACTACGTTACGCTACGGAATCATGCTCTGCTACGCAAGTGTTCTTAGGCCAAAACTACTTTTCCGAATTAACTTACGTTATATTTTGCTACGTTATTGATCACGCTGTTTTCTTTAAACGTAGCTTAGCATATATCGTACTACAATACAAGCGATACTATGAGAACTAACAGCACCCATGCCGCACAACGCATTTGCTTGTGCTGTGCGGCATAGGTGCTGTTGATTCTCATGGTATCGCTTGTATTGCAGTACGATATATGCTAAGCTACGTTTAAAGAAAATAGCGTATCAGTAACGTAGCAAAATATAACGTAACGTATTAAATAATTCGGAAGCGTAGTTTTGGCCTAAAAAACATGAAAAAAAAACATATAGCGTCTTAATGCAGGAAACAGGGAAACAGAAATCAATTATCAAACCACCAATCCATAACACGTTAGAATTTAACTATAACGTTACCTTCAGCTATATAAGACACCAATGAGGTATACCTTTCAAGAACGTATGCTGTGTAGGGTAACGGCATATATTTTTGTCGCGGGGATAGAGCAGGCCGAAAGAAAGTGCTCCATTTGAGAGAAACTTTCCAGCTACTTTGTGGGTACCTCGTCAAAAATCTTTCCGGCTGCTTTTATTGGTCTGTCTTTCTCGGACTAAGTTGTGGTTGCACAAATGCCTTCATTGAAGTATCCAACGAATAGCGCTCCCGGTTATTGTTGTCGGTGTCTATAGAGTCTATAAAAGTTGTCTTCTTAGAGACATTTTAAGAGCTTGTCCTTGCTGTCTTCTCGCGGCCTTCTTGGTGTTTTTGCCAGCCATGTCCTTAGCTGATGTTTGGAGTTTGTGCAACATATTTTTAGGGAATTGTTTGAGTTTTTTTCAATTTGATTTTGAAGGGTCTCCTTGGAACTAGCCGGGTCGATCTTTTTAATTACTTCCCTGAACATTTTCTTCTTGTTATTTCAAGAAGCTACTCGAAATTCATTCCAACTGTCGATGTATTTAGGAACTGCTCAGTATTTATGTACATTTGCGAGAAATATGTTTTGTTTGTTTTATTTGTTTTTATGGGGCCTCCTTAAGTCCGAGGGGAAGTATTGACTGCCCATCTGGCTATCTCCTGTTGTGACTCCACCTCCGATGTTATGCTACGAAATATCTTGCGTAGCAGATACTTTATTTTAATATTGTTTAGCAGTACGCTACGAATTACTTGAACTAGCTACGCAACGATCTCTTGAGCTACGTGTTACCAAAAAGCATAAGCAGCGTAGGCCATCGCTGGCCTTACACAACACCTGCTCTGTATGGGTTGCCTACATACAGGCCCGGCGGCGCAGTGCCGTGCCGCACACACCGCTCGGCGCGCGGCGGCACACGCCGCGCCAATATCGCCGCCGCGTGGGATTGATGACATGCCGGTGTGCGGCGGCGGCGGCGGCGGCCCGCGTCATCGGGACCGGACGAATGTCCTCCGGCGCGCATCTCCTACTAATTAGCTGGCGCGGCTGCTCGAAATCGCGCCAGGAATGTGCGGCGCGCATCGGTGGGCGGGGCGCAGGCCGCACGCGGGCCGCACGCGGGCCGCAGAGGTTCAGCCGTCACTCGCCAGCGTCACTCGTCAGTCGTCACTAGCTGAGTGGTGAGTGACACGAAGCGGCTGCCCAGCTCCGGCCGACCCACGGGATGCCGTCTGACCCAGCGCAAGATGCCTGAGCTGGGGGATATGAGCACTGAGGAGGTGGCTGTTGCTGGTGTCGCGTCCCTGCTGTGCCCGAGTCGTGTGTGGTGTCACGAGGTGCACGCTGGTACTGGTCTGCGTGTAGCGGCGTATGTTCCTATGCCCCATCCAAGCTTATTGATAGTTAAAAGTTCACAGTTCGCAATACCCCAACTATTTCCGATTTGATTTATCCGTTGTTGGACGTGCTTGAAATACATAAGACTTGAATGTTCGCCAATGTACGGGACTAACTCTGGACGATGCGACGGACTGACAGCAACCTTACTTGGGATATTTCCGGATTTAGTTCCTTTTCGTTCAGTTGATGCGTCAGAACTGACCAAGCCTGTACCCACGAACAAGAGACCCCAGCTATTCGGCCGTCGGGATCAGGCAGCTGAGGAGTTCCCACCTACAGTCTGTTCAGAACACCGACTCCAGCCCGGTGGACCGAGCCTTTCCCGTTGATTACCGACCGGGACGGGCGCATCTGTTATTGCTATTGCATCAGGCAATATTTACGCGCCATAAAGCCGGAGAAATGGCGCGACCGGTGCAGCGCTCCGGCGGAATGTTGACACGACCGGGTGGAGCCAGATCGACCCGGCTGGCCGCCTTTGAATTCCGCCGAGAACCACCACCGTACGCCGGAACACGCTCCCTTCCGGTCGGGTCGCTGCGATTCCGCTTCAAAAACCGCGCAGAGACACGCGTCACTGGGTTGTGAAGAACTTGACGAAAAACGCACCGGTGAGGGCACTTGTATGTGGGTGGATGTATGCAGCACAAACCCAGGCTGTTTTCAGTTGGATGCCGTTTGATAAGATATGGGTCCTGTCCGGTAAACTAGCTCAGAATATCATGTATTGTTTTGGATTTGGGAAAGATGCCTAATTAGCGAACCTCTTAGCGGGAACGCTCGTAGCTCTGATTGTAACAGTGCTCTAGCTAAACGACAATAATAGTTTGATAAGCACAACATGTGTTAATGTTGCTACACATGAACACTCTTCTATATGCCATGCAACTTATCGTGATTTCCAACTTTATTGACCCTTGCAAAAATATCATGCTACATTTATATATTATTGAAAAATGCTACACTTCTAAATGACGATGAATGTCACAACGAAAAAGGGTTACATCCATGAGACTCAATTTAACAGGGATTGCAATATATGTCTATCCACTTTCCGAGATCTGGTGCCATGGTCATCAGGACATCCATTGAACATCAACTCTTACGCACAATGTACATGCATACTGATGCTGGACATTTCTGGATCTCGGTCGCTAAAAGCGAACACAGAAGGTAAACATGCTGCTAATAGGGAAGGCAAGGTCAGAAGTGTTTCAACTCCCTCAGATAATGAATGAGTTACTGTTTTATTTGTAAGAACCGTAATTAAAATGTCCGTTGAAAATAAATTTCAGTCGTAGGAATTTTACTTTATCGCAACTAGAGCAAATGGCAAGAGCAGGATGGCGATGCACACGTTTAGCATAATAAATGTGCCTTTTGTGTATCGGCTTAACTGGAATGTTCCTATAGCACCATATGAAGCTCGCTACGTGCTCAAATTGTTTGAATATATATTAGACCATTTTTACATATTCTTTGAGTTTCTTTCCACGATCTATTTGATAAAACAGAGGGGAAAGGAGGACGTAAATCGGGAGGGTTGCTTATATGATAACTTCCCCAGCATGATGAATGAACAAATAAAGTATGGCTATGGCTGGGTAAGTATGGCTGGGTAAGTATGGCTGGGTAAGTATGGCTGGGTAAGTATGGCTGGGTTTAGTATATTATAGCAGGACAATCCAGATGGATATATCGCAAAATATGCTTATAATGATATATGCGCATTGCGCATGGCTTTGCACCGAAACAAATGTTGTCAGTAAAGTTACAAATCAGCACACCTTTAATTTATATTGTCATGATGCAACAATGGTTCACTCTTTCAGAGACAGCAGATATCCTCGACAGGCGACCCCCCCCCCCCCCGCAACGTAACGAACTGGCCTACTGCTTGACATCAGAGGCCCCTTCGCTACATATATCTCCCTGCTGCTGTTCATGTCGTCTGTTCACAGAAAGGAAGTCCGAGCTATTTAACGCCGCATCTAATGACGCTCGGGTCATTAACGTTACTCTTCCCACATCCAACTGGGCCCGGGAGCAGGGTTAACGCTACGCCTACCACATCCAACTGGGCCCGGGAGCAGGGTTAACGCTACGCCTACTACATCCAACTGGGCCCGGGAGCAGGGTTAACGCTACGCCTCCTACATCCAACTGGGCCCGGGAGCAGGGTTAACGTTACGCCTACTACATCCAACTGGGCCCGGGAGCAGGGTTAACGCTACGCCTCCCACATCCAACTGGGCCCGGGAGCAGGGTTAACGCTACGCCTCCCACATCCAACTGGGCCCGGGAGCAGGGTTAACGCT
>JARBER010143916.1:0-10879 GCA_030265075.1 Balanus glandula
CAAGTGCTCTAAATTTCGATTTTTTGTTAATAGACTATATTGACAAAAATCGGCGCCTGGGCTGAAACAGGCTGTCCAAAACTTTGATTCTGATTTGACTAAATCTTAAGAAGTTATCGCCGAAAAACGGGGTCTCACGGGGTCTGAAATCCATAGTAGGCCAGTGTGCAAATTGGAAAGTTTGACAAGTGAGTCAATGCTATTTGGGACAGCCAACTCCTACCTGAGGCAGTCTTGTAATAAAACATTTGAACTACCACAAAACTGATGAGCTACTCTATGTCTAAACATCTCATTTCTGTCCCCAACTAGCAGCAGCTACCCTAAAGTTTTGAAGTTGTTCTGCAAGGGAATGCCTCCCACACATGAGGGCCTACTCTCCGCAAAGGAGGGTCTGCGCTCCGCAAGAGGGGCCTCCATTCTGGAAGAGAGAGCTTCTATTCCTCACATGGGCGCCATATAACTCAATTGTTGAGGCGCTCCAAAGCCCAAATCATCATCATCATCATTCTATTCCTCATGGGAGTTCTATTCCGATTCTATTCCGCAAGAGAGGCCTCCATTACACACGGCAGGGCTTCTATTCCTCGCGGGAGAACCTCCTCTGCACATGAGGGCCTACTCTCTGTAAAGGAGAGTCCTTTCCACACAAGGGGTCCCCTCGCCACACAGAAAGGCCTATTTTCTGCACAGAAGGACCTAAACTCTTTGTACAAGATGGTCTGGTCTCTGCACAGGAGGGCCTGGTCTCCGCATGAGAGGGCCTTCATTCATCACACGAGGACTTCATCACCACACGGGATGGCCTACGCCCCGCACAGGAGGGCCTCTTCCTCCACAGGAGTGCATGGACAATGGGCATCTCGGAATGCTGTTGAAATTCCCGAGCAAAGATAATTGAAACGCCACCTGTCCAAAGTAAGCCGACGCATCCCGTGCGTTCACTGCGCTTCGCGCACGCTACGCGTAGCGGTCCCTCTTCCTCCCATGCAATTTTTTTCCACCAGATGTCAGCCACTCCGCTGTCTAGAGGCGATGGCCTGCATGTTCAATTGCTACTTTTCAAGCTCGATTTCGGAACTGTTCTACATCTCAAATTATCAAGCAAAAACTCAAAGAAAATGGAAAATTTTTGTTAAACTTTTGGGTCAAATTGTCAAGACCAACCAACGGTTTTCGAGTTATTGACCAAAGTATCGGATCATGTACCCCACGCCGCGCTATTCACGCATTTCAATCAAGTTAAGGCTGCCTCAACTCGGTCTTTAAAAAGAAATACGGACTCGTTGATGCCATATCCTGATGTCAGGTGACATCTGGATAATTTTGTCAAAACTTTGGATTACCCAGAATATAGTTAGTGCCCTGGGCTGGGCGGTCAGCAGTGGTCAGCAGCCGGGTGGGGTAACTAAATGTGGGGATGGGCGGAAGCTGTGACGTCACACGGCTGTGGTTTCGGTGGTTGGCACAGATGAACCGCTGACCCGCAGATAGAAATGTTATATAAATTTAATGGATTACAGCATTTAGTGTTCAAGGAAACCCTTTTTTGGGGACCCGTGACGGAAGTGGCCTGCGGGTGACTGCCGAACCGCAGGTAAAGCTGTAAATTTTGGAGCGAGGATAGTCACCGGACTGTCCCGGCGTGAGCATGTCACTCCTGCCCTGGAGTCGCTTGGGTGGGAACGGTTTGACCGGATGTTGGAGGAGCGTGATAGAGCCATGATTCGCAGACTGATGTCGCCCGACGCACCGCCGGCGCTAGCCGATCTCGTGCGGAGTCGGTCCGAGGTGTCGGATAGGACCACTCGTGCAACATGTCAGGGCCAACTGGAACTCCCGAAAGTCAGGACGGAGCGTGCGAGAAGCACATTTCCTTTTAGAGCTGTTAGTGCCTGGAACGCGCGTAATGATCGCCTGTAATGTGTGTGTGTGTTGGTATAGGTTGCCAATCTAGGAACATTTTAGCCAAATTTTAAATATGTGTGTAGGCCAGTATTTGCAATGTTCATGACGTGAGGACAGAATAGCCATGTTTTATGGAGTCCTTAATACACTGACTATGACTATGACTATGACTAAAGCAAATTTATTGCTCTTTCAAATGGTATAATTGGTATTCCTCTTCTGATAAGACATTGGAAGATATGAGTCGAAGAACATAGGGGTGCCGTTTTTTATGCAACACCCTGTAGGTGACTAACTGGAAAACCATTCTTCTCTCAGTTCTCACAAAATATTAAAGACCAACTTTATTCACTAAGGATAAATTAATGACACCGATTACCAATAACCAAAGTGTTAAGACTTCCTGGACAGCATACCATTGATCCGAGACCCACACAGAGGCGTAATACCAGGAACTCCCCAGGGCACCTCCGCGAAGGAGATATCTGCTCTCCTCACATCCGATGTCGGCCGGAAGCCGTCTCCCCCGCATAGCGGACATTCCAGCTGCCTTCCGGGAGGCAGCTCCGACAGACGCGCGCGACTGACTCAGCCCGCTTCTGCTGCCCTCTGTCGGGTAATCCCCGCCCGTCCAGCCCGCCCATTGGTCGCCGCTGCCGCGCGGGGCGGGGCGACGGACTGCGCGTGGGCGGAGCTTGTGACGTCAGCAGGGGGAGCGGCGGGCTGCTCCGCTGTCAGTCAGTGCTCGAGTGCGGTGGGGTATGGCGTCTCTGTCTGCGATGCTTCCGTACGAGTCGGCGGGAATCTTTGAGCAGCCGAAGCAGAAGTTCGCCTTCAAAGTGCCGCGCGTGGTATCCGACCAGAAGGGGAAATTCGAGCAGGATGACTGGTTCAAGAAGGTGACACGTGCGTCTGAGGTGAGTACGCTGGAGAGGAGCGGGGAATGCGAAGGGATGCTGCACCTGCCTGAAGTTTCCGATAATAAAGTGTCGTAGCCAAACATGACTCAGTTCAGGCGATTGCCTATAAGTACCTACTTGGTGTAAAGGTAGGACCCTACCTATGTTCTTCTTGGCAGCGGATGTGACGTGTCATATATGCGTCACTGGGGATATAGTGGCCGGTTACGCCATATTTACTGTTCATAGGTGGAGCTAAACTGCTGGTTTGGGGGCCAAATTCCAAAAAAGTAATACACGATTATACCATATCATTAGGTTTCATTTGTGTAGGCATAGAAAGCTGATTTAAGACACATTTTCTGAAGGAAAATCGCTTACAAGCTTTGTAATTATCAGAAAATGTGTCAAATGTGTGCCAATTACAAGTGGTTGTGGGGGGGGGGTTATGGTCCCTTGGCCTTTCTTCCGATTCGCCTATGGCTATGTCCCTGCTTAAGTAGACATCAGTCAAATAAAATCCTTGTGTTGTACCAATTCACTGAAAACTTGCAACATCACCTAAACGGCAGATATATAAAGGCTTCAATGTAGATGTGTAGATACTTGGGTAGCTACCAGCCGGTGCAGATGTAGGTAAGGGTTGGTAAAGGCTAAGGTTGAGTCTGCTGAGCCTTTAACTAGGTCATCAACTGTAACGCTTGATTGTTGTCACGATGTTTGTGACTGTTCGACTGGCAGTGTGACATTCATCAGTGTTGTAGATACCTATGCGTTGATTATTTTGTGCATCAGTATGACCCGATCATCGTTTTGCTGTGGTTGGTAACCATTCGTAACTTTGCAAGTGTTTGGAGAGACCGTTTTTCCACGCTTTTCCGTTCGGTGAGCACGAAACAAGGAATTTAGAGCAGGATTTCGTGAAATAACGTGGAATCGCCAGAGCACACACAGCGGTGTTTTAAAAGATGGTTGCCCATATGAAAAAATCGAAAAAGTGTAAAAGCATAGATATGTATGAAAATATGTTATTTTTAATCATGTTTGATCACAATTAACTGTGTGAATCAAATATATTAATAAGAAACTCCTTGAAAGCAAAGAAAAATGCTATTATCCAATTCTTATGATACCTACGCTTATGACATATATGCGGTGAACTCGGCGAATTTCTTCACGAAATTCCTTCCGAACGACCATGAAAATTTCGTGGAATGCTTCGCGAAATATTGCGCTCTTCAAACGCATTCTTTGTATCGTTGCCACTTCACAAGAAAAAACGATACCTAAAAAACATTACCTTAATGTTTGTTCGTTTATTGGTCATGATCATTTCCATAGCTCCATATAAACATTGTACTTGCCAGGACAGTGTTCAATGTGCTTTCGGGTGAAACGGTCACCCTGCAGCTTATGTTCATTTAAACTCGTATAATTTGTTTTCACGGGATGAAACAAGCCTCACTGAAAACTTGGGAAACGCATTGAAACGCACACCAGTCTTATCCGTATGAGATAGATCATCTTAAGACTGGATGTTGAAAAAACATACACCGATTATAATTGATATGTGTCATGCCGGCTTTCAGTAGCATTTAATAAACAGGATGTGTCATAAACGGTGACACCTATATGTTAGCATGCTACTTTTGATGGTCAACAAAAGAGTCCTCTCAACGAGGGTTTACATATTGTTGTGAATGCCGATCTCTCCAGGTCCCGGGGTAAACCCTCGCCAGTGAAAGGCATATTCGCCTACGCGCCAGGGCAGGGGGGGGGGGGAGGAGCGCTTTTACCGCCCCCCCCCCCCCCCCCACCATCACATCCTCCCATGTATTTCGTCCCTAATTAAGCTAGAACTTAAAAAAAACGAGCGCGTTATTTGTGAATAGAGGAAGCCGTTGGTACCCGATTTTATTATCTTGGGTCATTTGGTGACCTCTGAGGTCAAGCTAATGACCGAAAATTAATCATATCGAACAAGTGTACAAGTTGAAAATAAGTCTGACTGAAACCGTGAAAAACATCTTAGAAATATTAATGGGTGTCAAGTTTGAATTCAGTATCAGAAACTGTCCGAAATCAAATTCCATAACTGTCATGTCAGGTTATTTGAGGATATTGTTCTCAGTTGACCTGTGATGACCCCATGACTGGGAATTGCGCATTGGAACATATGATACGCCAAATAGATGTCAAATTTTAAGATCGTGTCACAAAGCGCCCTAAAAACTGTCATAAGCCAAAGGAAGACAGCTTAAGTCATCGTTCAGTTGACCTCTTAAAAGGTCAACTGAGGTCACGGGTTCTGTTGAAGTCATCAGTGTTACGTTGTGACACCTTTGCTTATGTTCCTGAACCTCAAACACTCGGAAACAGCAAACGTTTCTAGCGCCGATACGATGGGACGCCATTTGCACCTGACAAGACCTTAAGAAACAGGTCAAAGAGCAAAGATCATGTAAGCAGTTTATACAAAATTTCAGGGTATGCGTCAAATGTTTCCGAAGTAGTGTAGCTGAGATTGTATCGCAATGGGTGGATATTAACGCGAGTTATTTATCAAAAAAACATGGGGTTCTATCAACCTCCTACCCTGGCGAGGGTAAACACATTTTGTGGCAATTGTCTCTTTGGTGTAGGATGTTTGGTGCAAAAAAAACAACACTCGCAATTCGGACACCAAAGGGACATGTTATGCTCGAACTTCAAATTCCATGGAGTGCTGCTGTTTAGTGTTTAAGCACAAAATGGCCACTGCTATGATTCGTGTCACTATGATATCCATATTTAGATTAGTCAAAACGTGTCTGGGTCGGTCCTGGCTCGCACAACGCAGGAAAGGGGTGGATAGCGGCTGCAACGAGGACACGCGATCCCAATAACACGGCAAGAGTCTGCCAGACCCGTCACTATTCCTTTCACAGGCCAGCAAAGCACAGTTGAAGTCACCTGCAGACGGGAACTGATAACTTAGAACCGAAAATGCAACGTGTCCACAGGCTCGGTACAATGAAATTTAGTATTGTATCACAAGCTAATGGATGAGTGACGGAAAAAATGTTTTATTAGACTATCCGAATCAAGTTCAACAAAAATATTGCAGGCGCGAGTTCATAAATACATACCTATGTAGTCATTGGTGGATATAATAATAAATGTTCGTCATAGACAAGACGCCGGTGCGTAGCGTCAAGACTATGACGAACGTTAATCGTTGGAAGAAACCATCCATTGGTTTATCGTGCAACTCAATGCAATGCTTTTTTTCGTTGTTTTCAGTAACAACAGCAAGCAAGCAATACTTTGAGCTTTGGTTCTTGAAGTCAATGCCCATGATCGCATCAAGATACCATGACGAGCTTTGATCATAGGCACTAGGTAGAATAGATACAGTCGAATACATACCTACATGTCCCTCGGAAACTGGTCTTGAAGTCCCATGATACGTATTCCAGCATGCCACTGTTCAAGGCTATCACAAATATGGTAGAATCCAAGAGATTCTACCATAGTGTTAGTGGATCCTGTAAAGTACCTACCCACATAATATCGCGGATAGTGGGCACTGGTAGCGCGGATAGTGGGCACTGGCCACTGCATTAGCATTGGTCAAAATGTCAAAAACGTTGTTATATAGTGTTCAATATGATAGGTGTCCTTTCATTATTGCTTATCAAATTTTTTACTAGCGATAGGTCAATAACTATTCTCGCATATATGAAGATATCATGATTATTGACTATTTACCTATTGTGCTTACTTTGCGTAATTGCTAGCAAGCTTTACTCTAGACATATAATGGCGCATTTTGCGGTAAATTGATATCCCTAGAATATTAAAACATATAATGTATATGACTGCTCACTGAATGCATAAGGGTGAAACGTTGAATCATTTATATTCTTTGTTGCCTAAGCATGGCGAGCTGTAAACGCATATTTGACGAGGCTACATTTAATAAACACAGAGCAAATGTAGTAACATTTATTCTTACACAGGCACAGTCTGTGTCAAATGCGTATGAGCCGTGGGACATCATGACCCCCCCCCCCCCTTCGCCTGTTATTGATCAGATTTGTTTCCTAGCTTCTTGCTTACTGAAGCAAGATAATCTGTTACAATTTTAGCAGGACAAAATGTACACACGACTAGAGGACTAGAGGAGCTAAAATGCATGATAAATGTTAACAGGAAATTGAGCTTCTCTCATAACAAGACAACAATTTCGTCGGTTATCCACTTTTCATATTGTGCTTACTTGTATGAGCATTCCATATTAGCCAATAGGTAGGTATAAACGAGCAAAGGGAGTAAAAAATTATATTACCAACATCAGCACAATTTATATTAGCGAGCAAGATGATGCTAACTTTTAATATGACGACGGGTATTCAGGTATTGTAAGAACGATGTATATACATATGTCAAATTATGCGTTTTGATTTGCAATTGCGTCTCTGAACCACGATATCAGTTAACTGTCAAGCAATGCTTAGTTTGATGTCTATACGCCCTAGATTATTGTAAATCAATGTGAAATGGCTTATAATTTGATGTAAGCAGCAACTTACCACACTTTTCATATTTCAATGCGTTGATGTCTAATTCGTATTCTACCTTTTTATTCTAATCATTTTATTATAATACTTATTACTATTTCCAACTGTATCCGTTTTATCCTGACACAACGTTCAGTGTGCCTTTGTGACGTGTTTCTGAACCTCGCAAGCTTCATGTCGGTGTCCGGAGGTCGGGACATCCCCGTGTTGTTTTCTCTGCACAGTAGGAAACTGCGGTTAAAGTACAGCTGTAGTGCACATGACATCACACAACACAGGACACATGGTCAAACCAGAGGTGGTAACGGAAAAAACCACAGGAACATGCGAAACATTTGCTTTGTGTTCCTCACTCAAAGATTTCGTGAAAAAGGCGGGTCCGCGAATCGAGCACGTGCCGAAATGAAGATCAGATTGGGTGAAGACCCGTTTATTCTGTTGGTGGTGCCATGTCAGTTCGTGAACGCATCGGCCGCCCTGGCCTTCTGATTCTCCAGACACATTCCAAAAGTTCTTGGCGTGACTTCAGACCGCAGAGCTGAGTAACCGAAGGCAGGTTGACCATAATATTTGTATGATGTAATCTCGGCCATTGCCAAACGTTCAACCACATTTGGCTCATATATTATTGTCATGTAAGATTTTTAACATGCATTCACTAGTTATCAAAAGCATGCTGAGTTTTGCTTTCTCCTTCTGTAATCGCTTTCACGCAGTGTTTCAATACCTATTTGGTAGGTAAATTTAGGTGAGTTATATTCAAGCGAAATAACTACAAACAATAATTAGTTTTTATTTTGTGTGCTCGACTGAATCAAAAAGTACCATTGTTTAGCAGCATTTACATCAACACGATGCTCGTTATTTGCCTTCAAGTATGTTTACCTAATTGGCACAAAGCTCGCGTACAAATAAAAAATGCACTAGGAACATAACCCGTCCCACGAACTGTTTGGTAATCGCGTAGCAGCTGTTCCTGTCATGCTTGCCTTTTTCTCCTCTTCTGTCACGTGACCGAGTAGCCAGAAATAACGCGAAGTTTGTCCATGCATTGTGCCGATTCCGGTTTGCCTTATCCTCCCTCGCCATCGGAGCGGGCTGTTTGTGACTGCCCATGTGTCAGGCAGTCTCCGGGCTTCCCAGCGTCTGCCCGACACCCCCGGAGCAGCGGCGGAACTTCTCGGTGGATCAGACACCCGCCCTCCTCCGTATTCCCCGCCGGGAAGCCGAGGAGTCCCGCAGGGAAGCCCGAGAGGCGCCACCTGAGGGGCCCTGTCCGAGAGGACTCACTCTCAAGGTGTGAGGGTCCCGCGAGAGAGAACCCCGCCTTTCAGGATCCGTCTTGATCAGGTCGTCTAAGGATGCCTGTGACCAGCGTGCCGGTCGGTAGCGCCGGTCGCACCTCCCACGCCGCTGGAGAGATCTGGGCCGGCCGCTGCGGCGACGACAGGTTCCCAAACAGCGTGCGGCGGCCGGCCGGCGGGCGCGGTCGCGGGTTAGGTAACCGATCGGACCCCGATCCGCCGCCACCGGCGCTGCTACTCCGCGGTGACGTCACCGCACTGCAAACGGGTTTTGCCGGGCGCGCGGCTCGCCGGCAAGCGAGTACCGGCCCGAGTACTCGTTCGCGGCGAACTCATGGTTTCCAGGAAACTGACGAGCGGGACATTCCTGGAGACGACGGAGGCCGGGCGGGTGGCAGCCGGCGGCGGGCCGAGGACCGAGCGAGGAGCCACACGCGGCGCGACGAGAGGCACGCCGCGCGACGGCTGGACCGCTGCACGGATAGGCTTCTGGGCTGCTGGGATGCTAGACTGGATCAGCGATTTGCATTGAGAACGGGGGCCCGACTGGCTCTAAAATGATCTGAAGATTCGACCCGCCCTAAATCCGAAAAGGCAAGCAAAAGCAGACTGGACGTTATCCATGGTCCTCAGCGTTGCAGGAAATTGCATAGCTTGCGCTACTTCAACTTGCTTCAACTTGCGCTACGTCGCCAGAACTGCTTGTGATGGTCCACTGAAGACGGCCGGTGGCCGGCGCAGTTGCCCGTGTGCAGATGCCGGGACGACTGCGAGCCGCCTCTGGCCCGCGTCCGGTCCCCGAGCGCCGGTCTCACCCGTTTGCTCGTGCCCCGGCCACGTGAGCGCCGTTCCCGGAAGGCTTTGACTCGCCGCGCGCGGGAGTGTTTGATGCGCTGATACGGGAACGGTCTCTCTGTCTCCTGCGGAAAACACGCGCTCATGAAGTCCGGATGACTATTAGAGTTATTGGAACGATGTGTAACGGGTCAGTGGAATATTCGTCAAGGAAGACTATCATCGGAGGGTTGTATATTTATAATTATCAACTCGGATTGTCTACATGAATGCAGTTAAAGACAATCGGCATCAATGCACACTTGTTTGGTGAACAATAAATGGAAGCACCTGCGACATTAAATATAGAGTACAGTTCAAGTTGTATGAATTCCAGTGGATTTTCCTTTCGAGCTTTCACCGACGGTAACGTCAAAAGGCTCTTTATTCCCCCAATCCTGATATCGCTTAGCAATGCTGGGCTTTTCGGAACACACTGAATGAGAACAATCACGAACAGCATGCAATACTGCATTATTTTTACAATTCGTATCTGCAGTCAATGTATTTGTGTATTTAGAACGTTAAGAGTATGCGCGATCTAGCAAAACATCGAAGCACAACAACTTCGCTGTTCAATGATAAACACCCGGGATGTCCAGCCCAGATGTCTACTGTCATTATGATTGTCCCGATGCACCCGAATGAAATACCCGTCTACCGGACAGAGGCGTGACCGGAACGTCTTTCCCCAGGCGAGGTACACTGGAAACCGGGAACGACCGATGGAGGAGCGGAGGGCCAAGTTTCAGAGCGATCTCAAGAGCAACGGCCGCACAGAGCTGGTGAGTTGACCGGGGTGGTCTCAGCGACGCACCGACCGTCTACCAGCGACCCCATCCGACCCCGAAAACCGCCGATCCCCTGACCTGCCGACCTGCCGACCAGCCACGGACCCTCGCCGTGACCTTCCGACCCGACCACCCCACAGTCGACCAGCACACCACACATGCAACGCAAACAATACACTTGTAGGTATTTTTCAGCTGGATGAATGTCCCGGAGAACAATGTTCAATAACTCAGTTATGGTGCTGGCTTCATCTGGTCTGCTGTGCGTCCGTTTTCCATCCTGATGTGCGTCTGTCTCCTGCTGATGTGCGTCTGTCTCGGACTGCTGATGTGCGTCTGTTTCCTGCTGATGTGCGTCTGTCTCGGACTGCTGATGTGCGTCCGTCTCCTGCTGATGTGCGTCTGTCTCCTGCCGATGTGCGTCTGTCTCGGACTGCTGATGTGCGTCCGTCTCCTGCTGATGTGCGTCTGTCTCGGACTGCTGATGTGCGTCTGTCTCCTTCTGATGTGCGTCTGTCTCGGACTGCTGATGTGCGTCTGTGTCTTGCTGATGTGCGTCTGTCTCGGACTGCTGATGTGCG
>JARBER010144027.1:0-10877 GCA_030265075.1 Balanus glandula
CACGGGACTGAGACTGGACTGACACTGGACTGACACTGGACTGACACTGGACTGACCCTGGACTGACACTGGACTGACACTGGACTGACACTGGACTGATACTGGACTGACACCGGACTGTCACCGGGAGCCCCGAGTCCCGAGTCTGGTGCGATGACTTACGATGATTGTGAGTCAGGTGTGACGAGTCCTGAGTTGAGTCGGCAGCGTAAGGTCGAGAATCAAGACGCGCTCATTTAGATTCCTGATTGATTCGTGTTTTGATTTTCAGTTTTCTTTAACCAATGTATCATTCTTTTGTGGGATTCATTTTCTGTGTTTTGCACGACAGATATGCGATGCATTGCAAGCACAGATCGGTTTTTGTAACAAACGACTCCCTCACACAACTCCTCCCTGTTTCCATGCCTGAAATTATTGTCACTTCACGCCATGTCCCGGCATGTAAGATGCCCGTTCCGTCTCACCCCACTGTGACCTGTGGCCCGCCTGTGACCCGCATTGGACCTGCCTGTGACCCGCCTATGACCCCCTGTTTCCCGCCTATGACTAGCCTGTGACCCGGCTGTGACCCGCCTGTGCCCCGCCTGTTCCCCGTCTGTGACCCGCCTGTGACACGCCTGTGACCCGCCTGTGACCCGCCTGTGACCCGCCTATGACCCGCCTCTGTGCCCCCTGACTCAGCCCTGGGCGGGCCTCGTGTACAGCTCGGCTGGCCGTTTTCCTGCAGCCAGCCGGCGCCGGCGATCTCCGGCCCGGTCCGGGAGCGATCCTATCGGCCCGGATCCGGAGCGATATCCTACGTAGCAGCCGCGCCGGCCGGTCTGCGCCAGCGCCAGTTTCCTCCTCTGTCGCCGACACAAACCAAGGTGTCAGGACGTCTGTCGGAGCCATGCAGCGCTCGGGCGAGTCTCGGGCGGGCAGAGGCCGGCGGGTTGTCTCAGAATTAGTCGTGACGATCGGTCGTAGTCCGTCCAGCCAGCGTGAGGCGGGATTTTTGGCCGCTGCTGCAAATACCAATGTTTGGCATAGCCCGGCAGGCGTAGGCGCGGTCCTTGAAGTGGCCCGTTGGGCAGTGATGTCATCTTGTCGGGTCCCACGTCAGGGGAAAATGACACCGGCGCGGGAGATGCTATCACTCCCCTCGACCCACGCCGCCACTGTCTCCCTTCGTCCGGATTTCACATCTTGTTTGTCCCTCTTTGTGGTCGGCTCTCCGACAAATCTTTCCATTTTTCTGGCAATTGTGTAATTTGGCCGATTAGAACGTGGCGTTCCCATGCCGGGCCGAGCTTCTAATGTGAGGCTTCCTGTGCGCCGACCGGATGCGCCGTCGGCCTGGGAAGCGGCGCCCACCTGAGCGGAACGTGCCACCGCCTTCACACGCCGGACCGCCGGACCCGCGTCACGTGACTGCCGCAGGCCGCACGTCCGTCACGTGGTCACGTGGTCAGCTGGGGGGCGCCGGGCGCGAGACGCCGCGGGGGATGGAGCGAGCCGCGCCCCGCCGTCACATGGGAAGAGCTCGGTACTTATCTCTGAGGAGAGACTTGAGTGGTGCACCGAACTGCATGATGTGGACTGATGCAGATTAGAGTAAAAACATTCGATGGCTTTAGCAATGACGATTTTGAGATAAATAAAGTGCGTATACAGAATACCTTCAAGAAAATGCGCATGCAGAATATTTCTTGACAAGCTGTTTTATTGGGGGCTGCTTAGATGATCAGTAATTTTCCATCACCTTACTTATTTTCATAAAAGTGACACTCCAGTTTTTTCTCCTGCTTTTTTATGTTTCAACATTTTAGAATTAGTCTTGGGCGGCAAAGACCGTTCAAGTGTCTTTCCTGTCTCAAACGGCCGTTTCCGGTGACGTTTCTGCGCTCTGCACGCTGTCTCCGGCCATCAGGTCGCGTGCGGCGGCGAACAAGCCACGCTTCCTGAGATTACCTCTCGCCGACGCCGAAGATAACTCACCGGAGCCGCGACTAATTGCAGCAAATCGAACACATTTGTCGCCGGGCGGGGACGGTCGTTTTTTCTGTCATCAGGAGACAGCTGGCTGCCGTGTCCACGGCTGAGACCCCAGGGCTGTCATCAGTACAGCGCCCGCGGGGCCGGAGGAGGGCCGCCCTCGCCGGCCGCGTCCTCAGCCGCTGCCGGGAGACGTGGCTTCCGGCGGCTCGTGTGCCTCGTGCGCCGGCCGCCAGGGGCGCCCCAGGCAGTCGGGCTGGCCGTGGGAGCGCCGGCGATGCCCGTTTCAGGAGCTGCGAAGCCCCGAGGCTGCGGCAGTGGACGATGATGGTGACCGCACGTCACCGCCACGCGAACGGTAATGACCGGATGCAGGGATTGCCAAGGAGACTCTCAAGGAGAATTTAAGGGGGGGGGGGGGGGGTAATTGCTGATGGTGATGTTGCTGAAGCGAACGATGGTTTATTAACAGGGAGACCTTGGATGATGCTTAACCTGGTTTCATAAGATATAAATACAAATAAGCAGCTTGAACCAAAAGCTATGGCTCTGAAACGTAAAAATACAATTTTGTTTGCAATCTCATATTCTCCATTCGTGTGTGTTTGTGTGTAATACACGAAGCTACATAAGCCTTCAGAACTCCAGCAAGCGTTCTACAAAGATCACAAAAGCCCGCAGTGGCCGGTCTCACAGGCTGTGGGGATTATGGTCATGGGTTGATAAGTGGCCACATCATCAGCCTCTAGACACCTGTAACCGTCCAATTACTGCTTTATACGATGTCCTTGACTAGCAAAATCACCCAGATAACTACAGAAACTTGCCTGTGGTCTTATTTGATGTTCACTTAAGGGAGTCATATAACAGCCGTTATCTTGCAGATACTTTCTCTGTGACGTAAAATATGATTCAGCAAAGAAAAACGAGATGAAAAGAAGTTTTCGGCTTGCACTTTCATTGGCATAAGTTGCATCAGGGGTGTAGTTTCTTATTCAGTTGAGGAGGCTTCAGCCCCTCCAACTTTGATGGATAAAGCGAAAGCCAAAAGCACTTCATATATTGTTTTCTTATGTACCAAATTACCTTTCTCGCCACTGTACGAGTTAGGTTTACACTTACGTTGCATGCATTAAATCATCTTATTTGCCACTGTGCTAATCAAACTGAAATACTTCCAAATTGGCATCTGCATTGCAATGATCAAGTAAATAAGGTCGCGGAACAAAAGTTGGCATTGCATGGCTTGTACAATTAAAGGAGTGCAGAACCCAGAATGCATTATGAACCATTGGATCCGTTCTAAATCTGGCTCCACGTGGAATTGGTTGATAGGAAGAAACAGGTAAAGTTCGGTGTCCAGCATATAGGTAAAGTTTGTCATTCAACATAGCAACAGTGGGTAGGAAAACACACATACCGATACTTAAGGATTAGTAAGTGAAGTGGCTTATAATAACGTTGATATCCTGTTGACCCTCGGTTCACCGAGCCTATAATGAAGGCCACACATATTCAAATAGTATAACTGCGGATAGTGGGTAGCAATGTAGCATGACCAGTTAGCTGTCTTCCCTATTAGCTGAATGAATCCGGTTGATATATTAAGCCCAAATCAAAAAGCTTCGACTGATCTTTAGAAAAATACACACCCTAGCAATGATAGTGCAGGATTTGCTTGACAATAATTAACATCAACCCAGAAACAAATCAAGAACAAAACCACACCGGAAACCATTAAAAGGAGCCCTGTGTGTGTTTAAAGCCCGTCGCCCGAGGGCCTGTGTGTGGCTGGCTGAGTACACCACGAGGTAGCGTTTCACTGGCTGCGGCGAGCCGTCGCCGGCGGGCGCCGGGTTCAGTGTGCGGCACCACACCACGCCACAGTCAGAGTTATGGCCGCATTTGGCTGATAATTCGGCTGGGAACCGGCCGGCGGCAGTGCTGCTGCCTTGCACGAGTCACGTCCCATGAGAACGGCGCGCCGTCCCCCGGACCGGCTACAGAGAAAAACAGGCGACTGACGACGACCGCTGCGGTTTTTTAATCCAAATGTAATAAGGCTCGGCGGACTTTAAACGCCTCCAGTGGTCAGGAAGTGGCGCTGCTGTCCCCTGGCCCCGCATTTCCGCTCCCATCGTACAGTACTTCAACTCGCGACCATCTGGACCAATGTTCTCACCGGCGCCGGCAGAAATCGCGCCGCGGACGCGGTCACTCACCGGAACCGGCACCCGGAGGTCAGCCGGAATCAATCACAGTCGATCAACAAAACCTGGAGGAAGCGGCAATTACGCGGCGTCGATGCCAGTCGTTTGCGACAGGAAAACACAGCTTAAGAGCCTCGGACAAGACGCGCTGTCGGAAGCGACACGGCGACCATAATTCGCGCGTCGGTAATGACTGAGAGGTAATGGGGAGACGGCAACGATCATGATGATCGTGAGATAGTTGGTTGTTTATGCGTGGCTGCGCGTGGCTGTGTTGACGTGGGTTGCCCCGCCGGAAGAGCACCAGGAACGCGATGAGAGTGCTGGATAAGAGGCAAGAGCTGGCCTTGATGATGGCCAAACTGCATGGAGATGTGATTTTTTTACAACAGTGCACTGGGGTAAAAATACTGCAGTCTGAACCACTGCAGTGGTTTAGATCAACAAGACAATAGCGTTCCATTCAATGCATTTATTACTTCATGCATTCATTATCGCAGTGTTCTGCTTGTAAATATGCACGGCAAAAAATTGCAAGACTGCTTAAGTGCTTAAGTATCGCTGACCTTTATCATTATCAATAACTTTCTCATGGAACCCACTGGGTGTCTCTAGCGTGCAACATTCCTAACTAGATGAACTAGACGATAGCTGCCATTGCCATGGAACCTGACATTGACTTCCGGAAGCAAGCATTCCTTTTCATCGACTATCTGTACAAGACAATCTCAAATAAATGCAACCTGTTATCAATCGAAAGATGTCTGAGACTGCAGAGCGCAGGTGCCACCTTAGCCCGTACCTACCTTCCCTGGTCAGATTCCGCGTACCGCCGGAGCACGCAGTGCGTGTGTGCGTGTGTCAGCGCCGGGCGGGCCGACGCACGCCGGAACTAACGACTCATTCTGCGCCGGAAGTGCGTCTCGCAGTGCGTGCTCCGCGTGAGGACGGCGGAGGGAGCGGTGGACATCGCTGTCGCGTGCCAGACGGCCATCCCGCCACTGCGAGCACCGCGGACCGGCTGGAAACGGAGGCGACGGCGGAGAGAGGGGCGCGGATTTTGGAGCTGGAACACAGGGGACGCGAACTGGAGTTGAGAGAGGGAGAGAGATGATGGGGACCAGGGAGCCGGGAGCCGGGAGCCGGGAGCCGGGAGCCGGGAGCCGGGAGCCGGGAGCCGGGAGCCAGCCTCTTAGCAACGCTCGGCCCTCGCCCCCCCCTCGCCCCTCCAGCAGCCTCGTCACACACACAGTGTTCACACCATGATCCTTGAGCCGGGCTGCAGCACAGCAGCAATTAGCGGTCCGCGGCGGCCGGGTAATTATCTGAAGAGCGGGAGCAGGGCAGTTGGTCCCACCGCCACCGCCACCGCCACCGCCGAACGCCACTGCCAAACCCGCGTATGTGCAATGTGAATTTAGAGACCCCACACTGTAGAGTGGCAGCAACACCATAGTGCATTAGCCTTCAAACAGTTTGCAGGTGTTTCTGGGAAAAGTTGCCTGCTCACCGTGCGCTGGGGGAGTGGCGTGATGGTCTTGAGCACCGGCAACAAAGCACGGCATGTGTGGAGGACGGGCGTGCAAAACTCGATGATGTGCGGTTTTTTCGTTGAGTTCGCTCTCCGTGTGCTACCAAATGATGAAATAATCTGGTATGTTGTTCAGGGGTTCGTTACATAGCAGTAATCAAAACTGAAAAAAGACCCCGACTAAGGAGGTCATTTGTTGCTTGCGGCTACTTCCCTGTTTGTGCAATTATCCTTCCAAATGTGTCAAATGGCAATGGTATTTGTAAAATAGATGCGTTGATTAGTCTCCTCACAAGGCCAATTAACAACGTATTGTATATAGCCACTTTGAAAAGCAGAAACCACCGCAAGTGGCATTTCGCTTGACATCTAATCACGGCGCGCGCACTTTGCAGCTGCGCAGCCGAGGCAACACATCACCAGCCGGCTGAGGCGCGCGTCGTAAGTGCACTATGCAGGCGCCGCTGACGCCGTATAATCAGCCGCAGCTCCCACGGCCGGTGACTGGCGGTGTCGTCAGCGTCAGCGCGTCAGCACTCACAGCGGCCGCCGCGCTGATGTGCCCCTGATGTGTCGCTGATGTGCCGTTGACCGCCTCAGGGCAGGCGGAGGGCGGTAATTAGCGCAGACCAGCAGACAGCAGCAGCCCAACACAGACGGCTCGCTGTCTGGTGAAGCGGCCCTGCAGCCACACAGCTCATCACTGCTCCGTCCTGTAGTTTAGCAACATCGGACAGGTGTCGCGTTCACTGTTCACTGTTCACTGTCCACTGTTCACTGTGTTCACTGTTCACTGTTCACTGAGTTCACTGTTCACTGTCCATTGTTCACTGTTCACTGTTCACTGTTCACTGTTCACTGTTCACTGTTCACTGTTCACTGTTCCGTGTTCAGTGTTCAGTGTTCAGTGTTCAGTGTTCACTGTTCACTGTTCACTGTCCACTGTCCACTGTTCACTTTTCACTGTTCACTATTCACTATTCACTATTCACTGTTCACTGTTCACTGTTCACTGTTCACTGTTCACTGTCCACTGTCCACTGTTCACTGTTCACTGTCCACTGTCCACTGTCCACTGTCCACTGTTCACTGTTCACTGTTCACTGTTCACTGTTCACTGTCCACTGTCCACTGTTTACTGTTCACTGTTCACTGTTCACTGTTCACTGTTCACTGTTCACTGTTCACTATTCACTGTTCACTGTTCACTGTTCACTGTTCACTTTTCACTGTTCACTGTTCACTGCTCTCCACTCACCGCTCACTTGCTAACAACAACAAATAACAATAACGTAAATGTTCGGGATGGTGAAAGTAGGCACATTGTCCATGTACAGGTGATGTTGCTCACGGAAACTGTACCATATACCGTATGCAACTACAATATAATTCGTTATTCGCATTTTTAATTATGCATGCATTATAAGTAGGTATTATGCACTTAATTATGCATCTCATTCAACGCAAAGGAGCAGCTGGGATGGCTGGGTTGATGGTAGATGCAGTACCTGCAGAGGCGTCACTAGCGCGAATGGTCTCTCCCACATGGTTATGCATGAAAGCGGGAGCGGCAGAGTGATAATTAAGTGCGCTGCTTATTAGTGCACCAGTCTGGGAACGGTGCGCAGCCCCGTTTGCAGTCCATGCATAATGCGACGCTCACGAGTGTGCCTGGTCATGGAGCTCGCTTGCAACTTCTCGGCAATGGCTGCTGCCCTCCGCGTTTCGTGGCATATCACTGGAGAGGTGAATAAAACGCGTGCGTCATGTTAGTGTGAGCGAATGATGATAAGCGTGGATTAATTTGCATGCATGTTATAAACGTTTGCCAGATATCTGCGAGTGATTTCAGTATGGAAAACTCATATAAATTAATATTAGCCGCTTCCACGATGTTTTTTTGCGCTGCTGAGGTTTACAATACTGGTTTTTTTTTAGTTATATCTCAAGATTGTTTTATATATGAGCTTCAGGGTGTATTTTTACATACGTTTTTGTGCTAGAAATGTATTCATGGAAAACATTTCTAGCAAACAATATGCATGTAAAAATTCATTCTGAAGCTCATATATCAAAAACATGTTTGAAGTTATTCTCGAAAACCTCAGTAATAATACTCTTAGCGGTTCGATAATCCATCGTGAAAACGCCTATTGCATAGCATCATTCCATATTGTTTCCATATAGGCATGTGTACGTGCTGTTTGTTTATGGCATACAGACGAGACTGGGGTCCGAAGTGAAACGACTTTGGCCAGATGTGTTTCGAATGTCAGTTTTTTCGAGCTACTGCGAGACGCTTACATTATGAATCGTCGCCCTTTGTGTCGGTGCCTCGGGAAGTGACCATCACAAATCTGTGTGTGCTTTGCGGTTGGTAAAGGACCGTATTTCTCCTTCCAATTCGCCGCGCCGACTGCTGGCTCACGGCAGACCAATAATTTCCCCGCGACGGCCGGTCGAACCCAGACGGGCCGCGACGAATTCGACGTCACCGAATCCGAGCGACCCACACATTAGCCACGTGCCGTGTTTGTTTTTTATTAGCGCCGGTCTGTCGGTCGATCGGGTGGCTCCGGCCGGCTGGCGGGCGACGCTCTGGGACCGGAGAGACCGGCCGCTCTGTAATCTGGTGACGCGTCCGACTACGGCGGCGGTCCCCGTCTGTCGCGGTGTCACCTGTGTCACCTGCGGACCAGCGCGCGGTGTCACCTGTGTCACCTGCGGACCGTCGAGCGGCGACGGAGACCACCGGGGTCCACCGCCCGGCGTCAGGCGCTAATCACCCCGGGCGATGATTACAGGACAGCGCCGGCCGTCCTGCCGTGATGGCCTCGTTATGACCACGGCAGGGGGCCGCGCCCGCCGCCTGAGTGTACCCAAAGACAGGGTGGTAGAGGACCCAGCTCCGCCCCTAACCCACCTCCGCAGCCCGCCCTGCGAGACAGTCGCGACCCGACCCGACCCGACTCGACCCGACCCGACCCGACCCGACCGGACCCGACCCGACCCGCCCCGATGTCGGCTTCACAGGGAACATCAGCGCACATCAGCGGATTACAGATCTGAAAAACTCTCGGCTGACTGCACGTGCAGTAATTTCCGGCGGTCCGTGGACCACCGCCGAGCCGTTGTCACCTTTGACGGGCGGGCGAGCGCTGTCAGTGTTTTGCGCGGTGAGGTGGGATTAGTACCACCCAGGTCGCGACCGGGCACCTCCCCCGTACCCGACCCGTCCCCGTGCCGTGCCGACCTGTCGCCGACCCGTCCCCTTCCCGTGCTGACCTGTCGCCAACCCGTCTCTGTGAGTCTCGGTGACTGACAGGAGCCGCCGCGATGGACAGGGTAATCATGAACCACGCCCTGACCGTGTTCTCTCCCCTGGACAGGACGCGTGGTGGGGCGAGGAACGGCGCGACGGTGATCATTACGCTGATCATAAGCCGGGTCAAATCCGCAGACCTCCGGTACTGAAGGAATGTCCCGGGAAAAGAAAGGAACTTCATTTTGCGGGACACCCACTAAGAGCTCACACACCCGGAATTTCCTGACTGAGCTGTCTTCTTACGCTCCGGCCGAAGGTTGACATGCGAAGGCATTGTCTCCACTCATTTCATCGCCCTCACATCTACCGACTGCATTGTCGTACCTCTATGTTCGCAGTAATTGCTCCTAGTATGAACGTGTCTGATTTATGAAGTCGCTGATGGTGCACAGCAGGCTACCTATTTCCGATCGTAGATTAGGCCGCCGGTGACAGGCTAATGATTGACTCAGACCTGACTCGCGTCACCTGTCTGGGTCCACGCATAGTCCGTGACAAAGATGGCCAGTCTTATCGCGCTCATCGAAGCTGCTATCTCGAGAACAGCGACTTCCAGGATAAAAGAATGGCAGAGCAGTGAAAAAAATGTGCACAATTTAATGTCTTCACTAAATATGTAATTGTATGTTCTTACAAATGTCCCATCCAAACTAATGCTAATATGATAAACTCCCTTGACTCACACTTAAACTCCTGAATAGTGGCAACATAAAATATTTTGCTAAGGTTCTCTTTTAGACGATTTGACATTCTAAGTTTGTTATTTTTTTCGACTTCCAGTGCCATATTTTGAAAGAGCGTTCTTAAGGTAAGTTTTACCAAATACAAACTGCCTGTTCCGAAACTACATACTGACGCCATATATAAAGCCAACTGTATAGGTGACGTAAGGCTCGTCTGCTGCTCCTGGCTCTGTGTCAGAACATATTTATCATGTTAAACAATGACGGTGATTCCGCATTGCGTGACTAGTTACTGCCATCTCAGAAAAATCGCCCTCGAATGACCTTCCAACTGGCTGGACGAACAGCGGTTAACGTGTCGTCTGTTTTTCTGCTTCACGCTCTCTGTGTGGTTGATGATGTGCGGTGATAACCTATAGGTAATAAGACAAACATGGTGTGTGTCTCATAAGCCAGCAGATACATAGACCGTTAGTCGACATTGCCTAGGAATAGATTGAACGGCGACAGCAACGCTAGGTACCAAAGACGCATGCCGGTGTATCCAAAGAGGTCTCTGTCACGCATGCTACAAATTATCGGTAATACCTTTCTCCTCCACACAGATAACATTCACAAGCGAAAACAGTACCGATATTGCGAGGTAAGCTGCTGATGCTCGCACATAAAACGTAATATTTCAAATTGCATTATTGTTTCCCTTGTTTTGGCACTGAAAGGAGAAATTACTATAATCCGTGTATTTTCAAAATGCGGGCGAACCTAAGTGCTCTCTGCAGAAAAACTCAGATAGCACTAAGGTTAAATGAATACAACCTAACTTTGAAATCAGTTTTGTTTTAGTAGGAACCCTTAACCCACGCCAGTGTAGGGGGTGGATGCCACCCCCTCGGTTTTTCATGAATAACTCACGTAGATATTTACCGATCACGCTGAAATTTTGGCTACCTTAGTGTTGAAACATTTGACACATACTTTGAAAATTTCGAAAAAATTGGTAACATGACCTTTGACCTAGGACCTGTTTCTCGAGGTCATGTCAGACGGAAATGGTGTTCCGTAGTATCGACACAGGACACGCGTGCTGTTTCCAAGTGTTTGAGGTTTAGGAACATATGCAAAGGTGTCACAACGTGACATTGATGAATTCC
>JARBER010144138.1:0-10874 GCA_030265075.1 Balanus glandula
GGAGAGGGAGAGGGAGAGGGAGAGGGAGAGGGAGAGGGAGAGGGAGAGGGAGAGGGAGAGGGAGAGGGAGAGCACATCGGAGCGAGAGATCGAGAGGACGAGAGGAAAAGAGACTAACAAAATTACAAAGGAGAAATAGGGACAAGAGAAAAAGGGAATGCAGATGAAAGGGTGAGAGGAAAGGAGCGAGAGGGAGAAATAATTGCTAGCTAGCTACTGCGAGCAGCTATAAGCAACCCGAGCCAACAGCATGCTACCGGCCCCGTGCCGTCATTTCCGCGTGAAACCAAAGCTGCGTTTGATCGCGACCAGCGTCGCCTGGCGACCGGCGACCGGTGTCGGTCCCGGCAGCACGCCCGCTGCCGCTGCTGAGCTCGTCCGGTGACCGCCGCACCGGCACCGGGGTCCGCGCCGACTTTGATGGCGCTGTGGTCGCAGCGGCGGCAGTTCCATTTCGCCTTTACGGCCGGCGTCCTGCGGCATTCCGTGAGTTCCCGGGCCGGGCGGCGCGGCGGCGGTGGCGGCGCGGCTGCGACAGATGCCGCGCCGTCGCCGGCGGCGATCGCGGCGCAGCGGCGGCGGACAGCGGCGGACACGCTGCGCGCCTCTCGATAAACAATAACGGCGCCGGCGCGTCGTTAATCACGCCGGCCGATGCAGGCGACGTTTCTCATTTCAGCTGGATGGTATATTGTCGTTTGATTGCTCGTATGCGGTCTCGGCCGGCGAATAAATGTCGCGCGGCGAAATAAGAACGCTTTATGGAGTCTGGCCGACGGTCGGTTTACGGCGCGCGGCGACACAGCACGACGCCACTAAAAAGGGTGACACGACCGTAACGCGACGGGCGACGGCCACCGCGCTACGCCGCGCGCGCACCGCAGACGCGACGCCGATCGCGGCGCACAGCGGCGCTGAGTGGCGCGGAGTGGCGCGCTGCCACCGATACCGATCGCGACACGGCGCGCGGCACCGATTGGTCTGACCGCGGGCGGCAGCGGCGGTGGGCGGTGGGCGGTGGGCGGTGGACGGCGGGCGGCGGGCGGTGGCCGCCACGGGACCGGTCACCGCGCCGCCATCTTAGTGGGTTGTCTTTGCAGCGTGTCAGATGGTGTTGACTGCAGACAGGGCGGCGGTTGCATCATGGTACGATTGGTCACTGAATGGTCACTGGTCAGTTGGGTTCTCTCGGTGTGTGCTAGTGGCGTCTTATAGCTGGAATTTGGGAGCTTTAGCTACCTACATGAGTAGATTCAAGGGATGATGACAATGGAACGCAAAAATACTTTATTTGCCACAACATGTTTTGCAAAAGACTAAGGAGACCTTCACACCGGATACGGACTCCGCGTATCTATGCGTTTTGGGGGGCTCTGCGTCCCCACGGATTTTCGATGCGTATTCGGTGCGAAAACGCATTGTAAACGCATGCGGACGCGGAGTCCACATTCATGACGCATATGTACGCAAAGTCCACATCCAGTGTGAATGCCCCTAACCATTTCGAGGTGTAGCTATCACAAGTACAGGAAAAAATGTAGAAGTTTTCGCAGGACATAAAATTAATAGTAAAAGAAAATCCTTTTCGTTATTATTAGCATAGAAAAGTGAGGATCTACGAAAATTTGACTCTCTTGTTCGGGATGTTCAGTTTCAACTAAGTCCTTAGAATTTCATATCAGTTCAATCGCGAATACAAAGAAGAGTTACTACCAAATGATATGATGGAATACATTTTCAGAGAGTTATGAGGGACAACACAAATCTGATTGAATTACCAACATGTTTCGACCAAAAATACGTAACAGAACAATATGATTGCAGAAGAACTGTATGACGCGATTAGTACACACGGTTCATATGAGTATGAGTAGAACATATGTTACAATGTTCAACGTTGTGACAATTAGTCCGATACAGACAAAACGCTGCCAAATTATCCAATCAAGCTGGTGACATGCACTCTGTCGATATGCCATAATCGGCGCATCGGGACTTTCAAGCTAATAGTGGTGAGAGACAGTGATATACAGCACATTAAAAGATAACCGAGTTCCACTTCGCCTGCATGCAGCACATCGTTACGATAGTTAGTCCCCATGGGGAAGCGGGCCGTACTGCAGATAGCCTCACACAGTGCGCAGCAAGGTACCGTCTCACCCCCCCCTCCCCCTGTTAGGTGCCTACCAGACTGCGGGACGACCACACCGATGACCAATCTCCAATCACAACGTGTTTTAAACTGTTTACCACAGCCTTTGGACGTAGATTAATTGGCTGCGTCATCGCTCTCGACCCCCGTAGCATCCTCGCTTTCCGCTTTTTTATTCCCATTGTTTCCCCGCTCGTTTCCCCGGGCCGTGGGGGACTCTCTCGCTTTTCATTGATCATTTTCGACACGTCATTTGGAGGGGAGGCCGCACGGTTTCCTGCGTCGGGCCGCGCCGTGAAAATGTAAACCCTAATTTTATTTTGATTCGGCCGAAAAGCCCAGCGGGAGGCGGCCGACGCGAGGGCCGCCGGTTACCCTCTAACGCGGTCAGAAGTAAATCAGATTTTCGTCGGTGGGCGGCGAGCGGTGGGCGGCCGCCACAGTCATCCGGAAGGCCCTCACAGAGACCGCTATCCCGCGCCAAAAAACATTTCCGTGATTCGATTCCGGGGCGTGTCAGCCGGCGGCGGATGGAGTGCACAAAACAGGTCCGGCGCGCTGCCGAGCCGGCGGCGACCGAGGCGACTGTGTCGAGCCAGCCGCCGCGCCGCCTCCGCTCGCCGCTATTGGGTCATCTATTATGCAAAATTCAATTCCATTCGGAGACAAGGGGATCATTTGCGGGTTAAAAATGAAGCAGAGGTGGCGCGGCCGTGTCGGGGGTCGGCGCCGTTGCACATTCGGCAGCGGCCGCACGATGCCAGACCCTGTATTAGCAGCGATAAACACTGTTTTCCCGGACGGCTGGGCACACGGGCCGGGCACTCATTCCAGACACTCGGACAAAAACGCACCGCCGGGCGGTTACGT
Organism: Balanus glandula; assembly: GCA_030265075.1. Taxonomy (NCBI): domain Eukaryota; kingdom Metazoa; phylum Arthropoda; class Thecostraca; order Balanomorpha; family Balanidae; genus Balanus; species Balanus glandula. The sequence goes on from JARBER010144138.1 coordinate 3,023, forward strand.
GTCGCGGGGCCACCACAGCCGCAACCCAAGCCGACCCCGGCGACACCCGGCGCTAACCCTTCCGCACGCCGCCGCGCCGAAATTGGACGATCGAGTTACGGCGGCGGCTCTATTAGAGACCGCGCTCTGCCTTTCACCGCGAGGACACGAAATTATAGTGTCCGGCCGGTCACTTACTGACGCTACTGTCCACCGAGGGGCGGACGCCCGCCGACGGCCGGCAAATCCAATGTCGCAGCTTTAATCGAATCGTCGACATCGTCGCGCGCGCGTAAATTAGATTCATCTGTTTGCATTCTATTTCGCGGCCGAGAGCGTGCGCACATTTCCCGGCTAATTCGGTTTTTGGGGTCAGACTCCCGCGGGTGCGATGGCCGTCGGACATGATCCCGGATTTAATCCTCGCCGTAATGAGAGAGGAGGCGGCGGCGCCCCCCGGGGAGCCGCTCGCGCCGCGCCGCCGCCGTCGATCGCCGCCGACGTCGGTCCGCCTGCGACGTCGACGCCGACGGAGGGCGGCCGAGATCGCGTCCCGAGATGGCGGCGCGCGGGAGGGAGGAACGGGCAGGGGACGGGGACGGGGACGGGGACGGGGACGGGGACGGGGACGGGGACGGGGACGGGGACGGGGAGCGGCCGACCTCCCTCGTCCCGGCTTCAGAGTCTCCGGACGGCCGGGGACGGCGCCGGCGGCGGAGGATTCTCTCTTCGGAGCGGCGCCGGCCCTCTCGGAGGCGGCGGCGGCTCTCTCGGAGGCGGCGCCGCTCTCTCGGAGGCGGCCGGGGCGGACCTCGGCGGATCGGTGGCGGCGGACCTCGGCGGATCGGTGGCGCTCGTTGTTGACACGGCGGCTCAGCAGGCGCCGCCGTCGGTCTCCAGTGTACCACCAACAAAGGGTGGCAGGAGTGGAGGGGCGGCTGTCCGCGCCACCCAGCGATAATCCGGCGGCGGCGGCGCTGACACTGGCGTGTCGGCAGCTGTAGGTGCGCCTTCCGTCCGCTCCACTGGCTCGTCCCTTCTCCCCAGGTCTATCCTCCCGTCCTGTCGTCCGTCCCTCGGCCGGATTCGGCCCGGTGCGTCTCAGCCCGCCGCCGTGTCGACACAGCGGAGATCCGCTCTGGAATGCCACCGTTTATGGAAACCCGGCGAGCGCCTGCCCCCTCCTCCGCTTCGGTGAAGAACATCCTTCCCTCCTCGACCGCGGTCTTCTGACTGTCACGGCGGTCACAAGAGACGTGTAGTGAGGTTTGCCCGCCTCAGCGCCTCGCGACGCGGCTCTGCTCGCCTGGTCCGTCACAGATGACCGCGTGATGCTTGAGACTGCCCTGTCGATCCTGCCAGCCCCTGTTAGGGCGCGTCTGTCCCATGGCTCGCTAGGGGCTGCGTAGTCCCACCACGTCTCTGTGACGGGGAGGCGAGCCAGCAGCGGTCGGCCCGTCGGTCCGCGCGGGATGACAGGACTCAGGAGGTCTGCGAGGATGACATGCCTGCGAGGGATGACAGGTCTGCGAGGGATGGCAGGTCTATGAGGAATGACATGTCTGCGAGGAATGACATGTCTTCGAGGGATGACAGGAGGTCTGAGAGGGATGACAGAAGGTGTGCGAGGGATGACAGGTCTGCGAGGGATGACAGGTCTGCGAGGAATGACATGTCTCCGAGGGATGACAGGGGGCTTGATAGTGATGACAGGTCTGCGAGGAATGACAGGAGGTCTGCGAGGGATGACAGGAATGCGAGGGATGACAGGAAGTCTGCGATGAATGACATGTCTGCGAGGGATGACAGGAGGTCTGCGAGGGATGACAGGTCTGCGAGGAATGACAGATCTGCGAGGAATGACAGGTCTGCAAGGGATGACAAGGAGTCTGAGAGGGATGACAGGTGTGCGAGGAATGACAGGTCTGCAAGGGATGACAGGTCTGCAAGGGATGACAGGTCTGCGAGGGATGACAGGTCTGAGAGTGGTGACAGGTCTGCGAGGGATGACAGGTCTGCGAGGAATGACAGGTCTGAGAGGGATGACAGGAGGTCTGCGAGAGATGACAGATCTGCGAGGGATGTCAGGTCTGCAAGGGATGACAGGAGGTCTGCCAGTGATGACAGGTCTGCAAGGGATGACAGGTCCGTAAGGGATGACAGGAGGTCTGCCAGGGATGACAGGAGGTGGGACTCGAGGTCAGTGGGATGACAGGGTCGGTCAGGGGCTGCGGAAGAGCATTCCTTCCTTTGTCCGGAATCTGCATACCGGAGACGGGAAGAGAGACAGGCACGCACACCCGCCACAGTATGTAAATAACACGATTATCCGACCAGGCTCTCTTCCCTATAGTACATACATTCACATGGACCTCGGCGAGCCTAATGCCTATAGTTTTGTAGATATGTATATCTGGAGCCTCCCCAATATACGAAATCACTGTTTGGCTTAAAGCAACTTTTTGACAAGTAGCAACTATCAATCCAAAATAGGTCTACGTCTAAAGAATGTCTTGGAAAATAAAACTGAGCTGATCTATCTCAAATGATCACATAGTTTCACTTAATTTATAAGACACGTTACTGATACCCATGCTTGTTATTTTTTTATGAAACATGTACATACAAGCAAAGGCATTGTTACAGCAAAATAACTCGGCAAATAATTTTCAACATATGTACATACCTATAACATTTATTTTAACTGGTTTTGTTATATGTGTGCTTGGGCGAACGTTCCCTATTGTGTTTGTGTGTGTGTGCTCACATTTCTCTGTAACTTTCCTTGTTTGGAGTAACTCGGTCTCAACTGCTACCTTGCCTGATCCTGGACCCTGGTCCGTCTTATCCTCGCCCTTGCGAGCGGCACATTCTGCTGATTATGCCAAATTGAAACTACCTATGCTAAGAGTTATCGTCCAAACCAATATTGTTATTGGAAGAGCATTCTCGGTTCGGACGAATATCTTCTCAAAAATAGACAATAGACATCCAAAGTCACTTTAGAGACTTCTTCTAACTGGCCTTTGTATGCAAGCAAAAATATTGCAGTTGCATAAATATAGTTATGCATCCAAATTAGTGATAATCACACTGGAAGGAAAACGGAACAGCGTTACAGCCCTCCGCCGTTTTTATAAGGCACCGTTGTTCTTTTGATTAAACTATTTTAGATTGTCAAATTTGGAAGCCGAGCTATATATAACATGCTAAAATGCTTCATAAGCGCCTAAACATACCTTTAGCCCTCGATAAGTATAGTCCTTAAAATTAGCTTCCACTTCTGCACATGTTTTGCAGCTGTGATCTGCCTCTGAACGATAAGTTATGGCCACACATGGCCTTCATGATGTTAATGGCTGCGTACCCCTCGCATTAACATAAAAACGCACTCTTCATCTTGGTCTAACATACGGCCATGCGAACAAACCCGCCCCCTCGGTGTACGTCCGTGTAATTATACATTGCAAAAGCGCCTCATCCATGCGCGCATTCATTCGGGCCCGGCGCGTCGTGCCATTAATTGCCTTTATGACCCGGCCACCGCCGCTCACAGCAGCTAGCCAGCCGGCGCAATTTGTTTATAATCCCTCCGACCGCAAAACACACTCTCGCGGGTATTGTTTGAACAGGTCGGCCGGCGGCCGGCAAATCACCACCTTCTGTGCGGCTGAATTAGCCCGCCATTCACGGCTACCAGCGCCGGCTAATGGCCCGGGCCTATTTCGGCGGCGATCGCGCCGATCGGCAACTCATAAATATCCAGCGGCGGCGAATTCTTGAGATGGCGCTCTGCGCTAACCTCTGCGCGCCGGGGCGCGGGCCGGCGCCGCCCCTCCGCCCCGCCGCCGAAGCTACAGATGTCCGCGGCGGCGCACAACCTGCAATTAGCCGGCGCAGCGCTGAATGGTGCGGCGGGCCGGGCATTTCTGCCGGAGCCGCCGCGCATGCCAGCCATGTGTCGGCCGGCCCTCGCGGTGCCAACACCTTCACGCCGGCCGACCGCGCGCTCGTCCGCCGAGCCTGCATATTCATAAGCTCGGCGTCCGGCCGGCTGGCTGAACAGGCTGCGGGCGGCGCGGCGGCGGCCGGCGGCGCGTCTCGCTGCGCCGCGGCACGCCGCCGCCCCGCCGCGCCGTATATGTAGATGAGCTGCGGCGCATCTGTGGTCCGTCGGCCGGCGGCTGACTCTGTCTCTGCCCGCCTGTATGTGTGTGTGTGCGTGTGTGTGCACGGGGTGCGATGAGCGTGTAATATGCAGGGTAGGGCCGCGCCGCGCGCAGCCGTTCCGCACGCGCCGCGCATAATCGCGCGGGCGCGCAGCGCTGCGCCGCCACCGGTGCCCGCGCGCTGTGAAATTTGAAGATGTGCTCATCTAACGGCGATATAATATCCATCCGGCGGCGATCGAGCGTGCATAATGAGTCGGAAATCGACAGCCGCATCCGAGATTTCACGCCCAGTTTGGCTCTGAGCGGCTGCGGCGCGACTGCGGCGCAACTGCGGCGGAGACTGGCGCCGCTGGCCATTGTGTGTCGGCCGGGGAACAATGCTGGCCGCCCGGTCACGCTGCCCCTGCACGCCCGGCCATGTGCATATCAGCCGCCGCCCGGCTCCGGCCGCGGCCCATTGTCGGCAGCTGACTGCCGCAGCTCCGGGAGCGGCTGTCTGTGGAGCAGCGGTTATCTGTGGCCGCCCCGGCCAATACCGCCTGTTTGCTGGCCGGCCCGCTCACAGCTAATTGGCGCTTCATTAATCTTGGTCCGCCCTTCTGCTATGTTCCTTTCTTCTGTTTGTTCTCCATCACGTCGAGGTGACGTTTCATTTGCTGGACATTGTACAGAACGGTTTTGTGTCAGCTTAATGTCTCTGATGCAACTTAAATCCTGTATTGTCTTGACTCGCTAAACAGCACAGCATCCATAATGGCAAATATGTACTATGTAGTTATTTGCGAAACATGAAACTTATATTTCCAAACTGCCTTCTTGCTACCGTTAATCCAATCATCGGCGTGTCGTCGATTTTAATCGCTGGCTGACTGTCGTTTTAGCGATCAACCATCACCATCCCTGCGCGTATTTCCTGAGAAAACATCAAACGTAAGCGGCGCCGTGCCGGCGACAAAGACGCACGTGTCGGCTGATAGAGCCCAAATTACATGTCAACAGCCTATGATGGAGCGGAGAATCGATGCCGGGCGAGCTGGCGGCGAGGAGCGGCGCTGCGGCGCGCCGGGAACGTCACAGCGCGCCGCGTCTGACGCAGACGCGTCGCAGCCGCCGCCAGAGCCGTCCGACCAGCCTGCCAATCGATACAGCTTCATTACACGCGAGTCTCCTCTGCGGGCGACGGCTGGGCGCCGCAGAGGCTCTCAGTCCGCAGCGCCCGCAGCTCGCAGCTCGCAGCTCATATCTGCAGCTCATATCTGCAGCTCGCATCTGCAGCTCGCATCCACAGCTCAGGCCCGTCCCGGCCGCCGCCGCGTCGGCTGACAAAGCAGTCGCCTGTCACGCCGCGGCATTCAAAAACACGTCACCTGGGCCGAGCGCGACAGTTAATTTCCTCCGAGCCCCGGCGGCGGCGGCGGCGGCGGTATCTCCCCTCTCACCCGCCCCCCTGCCCGGGGCGGCGGCGGCGGCGGCGGCGGCGGCGGCAGCGGCGGCGGATACGACTGTTGTTCCGGCGCTGCAACTGAGGGAGGCTCGGGACTCACAGCGGGACGGATCTGCCGTCCCATCACACACCAAGGGATGCAGACGTGAACATTTACTAAGGACAGCACTGTGACTCGAACCCGTAACGTTTCATTGACGTTTTCGTATCACGTCCATAACGCGTCGGTAACGCGTGCGTAACGCGTTCGTGACGCGTCCGTGACGGTCTTTGAAGTAAAGTGACCGATTGCTAAAAGACGGGACGTTTGATCGGGTCGCAGTCATAGGAGTCTACCAAGAGTCGTTCGTGAATTCGTGACACATCACGGATCGACCCCATTTCTGAAGAGGAACTTCACTGCAGGGGTTCATGCTGACTCGCTCGACAAACGACCTCACAACTGCTGTGCGTCATGCTACGTAGACATATTACCCTTTCACAGTAATTACCTTGTCTTCCGTGCTGTGAGAAAACTCCTTCCGAAAAAGTCCGTGACCCAACCGGACTCGATTTATCTCCGTAGACGTACCATAGCTCTGCCAGCTAGGAAGCCGAGATCGTGATTTTGCACGCTTCCGTGTCGGCGCGCGATGCCGTAGCAGTTAGGCTCCGGAATCCCGGATCTCGGGGTCCCGGATCTCGGCGCCGCCCGGTCAGGAGATCGTGAGCTGCTGGAGCTCCTCCCGGGCCGGAGGGCCGCGCAGCTCCCGAGCTGCCGTGTCGATGGCTGTCGGGAGGCGTCGGCGTCCGAGATTTGTGGCGACGCCATCCCTTCCCAGAGGCTCGCCGGCAAAGCCTAACTCGCAATCTATCGGCAAATAAATCGCCGGCGCAACAAGAGGCCGACCACTGTCCGACAGTCAACAGGAAAACGGGACAAGAAGTCAAGCCAAGCAGCGGCGGCTGCCCGGAAGTCAACAGGAAAACGGAAGAGGAAGTCAAGCCAAGCATTGGCGGCTGTCCGACAGTCAACAGGAAAACGGGACAAGAAATCAAGCCAAGCAGCGGCGGCTGCCCGACAGTCAACAGGAAAACGGAAGAGGAAGTCAAGCCAAGCAACAGTGGCTGTCCGACAGTCAACAGGAAAACGGGAAAGGAAGTCAAGCCAAGCAACAGTGTCTGTCCGACAGTCAACAGGAAAACGGGAGAGGAAGTCAAGCCAAGCAACAGTATCTGTCCGACAGTCACAGGAAAACGGGAGAGGAAGTCAAACCAAGCAACGGCGGTTGTCCGACAGTCAACAGGAACATGGGAAAGCCAAGCAACGGCGGCTGTCCGGCGATCAATAGGAAAACAGGAAAACGGGGTAAGACGCCAAGGCAACTCAGACAAGGTTGGCAACAGGAACACGAGACAGGACGGCAAGCAAACTCAGGGTGTAGTCTGCAACAGGATGCCGTGTAAGAAAATCATAAAAGATTTCACTTGGCACTTGGCTTGGCTCGATTTTCAACAGGAAATCGAGGAAGGGGCAAAAAAATTTGTGCTTACCCGCGGCGGAGGAAGCTACCTGTTAGCTGCATATAGCTGATCGTACATCCGGGGAACACCAAGCAAATGCCTACTCCGTCTACAATATTAAAACAACGCACACGAAACAACTAAAAATATATGACTTCTAAATATATCAAAAATAGATCAGTGATTACGCATGATGTATTTTACCACTCTAGCAGATGATGTTGAGGACGTTTCCGAGTGGTGCTCGGGTCCCGTTAAGCCTCCACCTCCCACTGCGCGCGGCGCGGCCGGCCTGACGGCCTGACGTATCCCATTGATCCCGGATAGGGCCGTCCGAGCGGGGCGACAGACCGCTGAGCTCTCTCCGTCCCGGCGGCGCATTGTTCAGATTCCGCGCTTTAAAAGACGCGACTGGTCGGGGAATGCGTCCGCCCCGCCCCCTGGGAACACCTGGTCCGAACACGGAGGACGGCACGACCCACTACGGACCGACTTGACTTGCATGAGTCCCGCCCCTCATCGGAGCGCCACGCCCCCGCGGGACAGACGTAACGGCCGAGTCGTGATGGACGTCTCGTCGTCCCGGCGTCCCGGCGTCCCGGCGTCCCGGCGTCCCGGCGTCCCGGCGTCTCAGGCGTCCCGGCGTCCCGGCGTCTCAGGCGTCCCGGCGTCTCAGACGTCCCGGCGTCCCGGCGTCCCGGCGTCCCGGCGTCCCGGCGTCCCGGCGTCCCGGCGTCCCGGCGTCCCGGCGTCC
>JARBER010144360.1:0-21390 GCA_030265075.1 Balanus glandula
TGGGTGTTTTTTTTGCGCCCCCCCCCCCCCCTTAGCGTTTACCGTCCATGTACAGTAAATAGTCGTTATTGGAAATATTTAAGTGATGAGATGCTCAGTCGAAAGATCGGACATTTTTTTATAATTGTATCGCTTCATAACTTATCACACAGATTAGTTCTAACTAACCAAGCCGATGTACGAAAGCATTGCAAAGGTCGCATTTGACGACAGGCTTGGTAATTGCACCATGGGGGGGGGGGTCGCATTTAAAAGTCAAGTGCGCCACTTCTTGGGGACGTGCTATCGTGATCGCAGATAAGATTAACTTCCACAGTCATTTCTAATTTAAATATTGTTTATGAAGTCGTAGGCATGGGTATGGGTATGCTCAACCCATACCTACGACTTCAACCGTAAGTGATCTTTGTGCCTGTGGTTGATCGCTCAATAAATAAACAAATAAACAAACAAATCTTACCTATGTATTATCTCCAAAACTCCGCAAAATTATTATATTTGTAAACAATGTTAAACCTTCCATAATTTCGTGAAACAAACAATAATGAACGGGCTAATGGGGCGCATTTGCCCAGGGTGCATTACGACACTTTTCATAAAGATAACAATAGCCTCGATATATGGGCTAGTAGCGGTACATACAATGGCTCCTAAAATTAACAGATAAATATTTCTTCTTCCCAATAGGCATTCTCCTTCCATGATAGATGCCCTGTAAGCTTATATATTATTCGATACGTCAGGTGTATAAAATAAGAACCGCTTATGAAATACAAAAACAACAAAGGAAGCATCCAAAACATAGCTACCGTACCCAAAACTGAAGTTAAAAATGCTAGTTTGGTAGTGATGATTACAAATTAATGTGGTATTGGTTAATGCATGCAGTACTTTACTAGGAATTGTGGTGGTCGCAATAAGTCAGGGGGAGGGGGAAACATGGCTACCGCAGCGTAGTTACAGACGCCCAACTTGCTTTTCGGCTGGCTGGTGTTGGGGCCTCCGGACTCTGCTGATGATTTTTTGCTGTTGCCAAATATTGTGGTGTCTTTTTTTAGTGATTAACATAAAATATTACGTCCGATAGTCCGCATTAGTATGTAAGTGAACAATAATCTTCAGATTTATAACTGATCAGATTTCTGGATATATAACATTTCTCCCGGCACTCCTTCCGCGCGACTCAAGAGTGTGACCCACCGCACGCACCGGTTCACCTGACCCGTGTCAGTCACGTGACCCTCGCCTGAGGGCAGACCGATACAGCTGGCGGCCAGCCCCTCCCAGACCGCGCGGCTGAACAGGCGGGGAGGGGGGGGGGGGAGCCGGTGATTGGATCATGATTGCTTATATTTTGAATGAGTGCATACCTATACTAATTTCTATACTAATTAAACAATATTTAAACGGCTAAAACGTCTCTACTTTCGACTTTTTGAATACTCTGAATAGGTATAAATGAAATATAAAATAGCACCATTTGCATCATAAAAAATGGTAGAAGCCAAATGCGTTCGATGCATACTTTCCAAACTTGTTTATAAAAAAACTCTTGAAATATTGTTCTCGATAATGAAAGTCTCCACTACGAATGTATATAGCATGCCACTTCATTTCCTTTAGCTGATTGTCATATAATACCTATACAAATGCAAATAGCAATTTGCAGAATAAAGATATTATTAAGGATGACCCATGACTGATGTGTCGTTGTTAAAACACACCATGCTGTAGCGGTTCCCGCAGTCGGCGAGGACTGGCATTGTACGGGACCTGTCCCGTATCGAACCCGTGTGGAGCGATGGTGTGACCGAACCAACTGAGCAGGCTTTTGGTATGGCAGCGGTCTTGTTTTGGTGGCACCCAATTGGCCACGTGTATCGCCATTGGTGAAGGGGCACAAGGTATCGATGCAATACCCACACCACTCGGCTGGAATAGTTGGAGGCGACATAACCCCAGGATTAGTTCATTTGTAAATTGCAGAGGAGTACTGTGGGGATGTGTCAGCACATGCCTTTCTCTGTATAGCCGATGTATGTATGTATATTGTGCTACAGCAATTAGCATGCATATGTACGTGTCCCGTGTGTAGATAGAGTGTCGAACGGATGTATGTATGTGTGGTGTTCAGGAGGTGTAATACACCCCCGGCAGAGTAATGGTGGTATACTGCAGGGGTCGAAAGAGAGCATTTTTGGTGCTGAAGAAGTGCATATTGAGGGTGTGATGTCGGTGTTCGGTGTAGTTGGGATGTTTATGTTTTCAGTGTAGGATACCTACGTTGAGAAGCTTCGGTTTGCAGAGTGTTTTGGGTCTGAGCAATGACCATTTTGTGAAAGGAAATTGTGGTGCCACCAGCATTTTCCAGTGCTTGTTTTGCTGGCATACAGAAAACCTTATTTCGTGCGAGATAGCATTGATATACGCTAGTAGGTATCCAACCATGCTGATGGGTGTGGATGATACCAACTGAAGGATATCTTCAACAATCATATTAGGTTACTGGGAATGTGAAAAAATATATTCCTTGCCAAAAGTAGAATTGCATCACAAAACTGGCCCAGTGAAACAGCAATGTCGTACTACATAAGTATCTAAGTGAAGGCCTCCAAATTGTTAAAGAAACGATATCACCGATACTATTTCCATGACGATAATAGGCAACAGCTGCTCCCGTTTCCGTTTCCCGTCACAAGCTTCGAGCACTGGTGCAGTAGATGTATTTCGTTTGCCTGTGACACATTGACCCGAGACTCTACCAAAAACACACATAAAGGTAACAATCAATGATCAAATGCAATTGTGATGCTATAAATATACACACCGTCACATTGTGACCAACAACAGATCTGTACAGTTCGCACACACTCACAGTCCACACAATACACAGCGGCTCACACGCAGTACACAGCGGTTCACACACAATACACGCGCACACACTGGCGCCGGTTTCGCCGCACACAGCGCAGCGATTGCCTCGCGGCTGTGCCGCGGCCAACTGGAGAACATCAGAACACAAGTGAGTGGGCGGCCGCGCGCGACGGAGGCGGACGCGGCGGCCAAGCCGGGACCGGACGGGGATCCGGTCGGTGCGAGGGTGGTCGGGAGCACAGCAGCGAACGAAACGGTACACGGCAAAATAGAGCTCTCCAAAGCGCAAGCGTCGCGTCTTCCGCCGCTCGAAGCCAACATGACTGCCGACGCCGAGCACCTGAAATGAAGGAGGAAGGAGGGCGTTAGTGATTGTGCTGGCATTACAAGTTTGGAACAGATTGAAAAAGACTGACAGTGCAAGCCAACAAGAATGTTAACGAAAGGACTCGAGACGCTGAAACCTCGATTATTGATCAAGTGCTGAAAGCACCACACCTTTCTAGATAGTGGGTAGGTACTGGTAGGTATCTCAAATAAAATCAGCACCCAAACGTAGTTAGGCAAAGGGAAGCAAATGGGTAGGTAGGTAGGTACCTACCTACTTATGAATCAAGTTTTGTTTTTCTAGAAAACAGATAGGTATCTTATGCTTACCTACCTACCAACTTATTCGTAAACAGCAAGCTCTAAGTTTCATGTAAAATGATTTAAACTCACCTCTATCTGTTGTCCAGAGCGTCGCCAGAGGGCGCGTCCTCCCCAACGCTCACATCGGACTCGGCGCCGTCGTCAGACTCGTCATCAGGCCTCCCCTCCGACGGCTGCGTGGACCCGTCCGGGCCGCGCATGGACAGGTCCAGGCCGACGCAGTCCGACGACGCCGGCGAGCCGACCGAAGTTCCGCGGGGGAGGACGGGGGGTGCGAAAGCGCTACGTTCGCTCTGGATGCTGGCGGTCGGCACCGCCGCCGGGGGTGGTGGGGAGGGGGCGGAGCAGGGTTGGGGGGAGAGGGGCGGAGAGCCAGGGGTGGTAGCGTCCGAGCCAGGGGAGCCAGGGGGGCCGAAGCCCGACTGGTCCTGAAGCATGTTCATGCGCTGGTGGCGCCTCCACTTCGCTCGTCTGTTGGAAAACCAAACCTGCCATTAGAGAAAACAGTGTTACCTATTTTATACTTAGGTACTAAATGATTTACTATCGCAATATCGCCAATGTCTGGTTCGCAGCGTATATGAGCAAGTGGCAAAGCAGAATGTGCAGGTAATTAAACCGCATCAAAGTCATATCGATTGATCGGAAGGTTGAGGAGACAGCAACAACTGAGATTGCATCACACACTATCAGGTTTTAATTGCGTCGTTTGTTCGACGCAAGAAAATCGATTGAATAACCACTGTCACTTAAGTGCAGGCGAACCGTTTACGACACCTTTTGTGTTCTTGCAGTCAAAACAGCTTATACAGCAACCAGAAAGCTATCCAGCTCTGCACATCAGTCCCCAGAACCAAACCGAAACTAATGACGGTGGCTTCAGCCAGACAATGCACCCATAAAAACCCCTCAGCCGTCTTAGCAGCTTGAGCAACCGCAGTGAAACAAAGCTGTGCCAGGTTACGCTGCGGTTGGCGGCGGCGAGCACAAAGAACGATACATCAGCCCCCGTCACCCATCACGCGTCACCCGTCAACCGTCACCCGTCATCCTTCACCCGTCATCCATCACCCGTCACCCGTCACCCGTCAACCGTCAACCGTCAACCGTAACCCGTTAACCGCGGAGCGACTCGTCTCTGCGTCAGCAGTCTCGCGCACTCTAGTCGGGATTCGCCAGGCAGTGGGAAAAGGAGTCGTTAATTGGTACCCCGCATTGTTTTCTGGTTGTCAGAGTCGGCGCAGTGCGGCGTCGGTTATCACGGCGCAACCGCAGCTTTCGCGGCGCAACAGCGGCATTCACGGGTCGCGTCGGACGGCGGCGCGACCGCAACCAATCACCGGTTACCACCCGCTGCCTTCAGCGGCGAACACCAATCAAAGGCCGACCCGATACAGCATTGACCAATCAACGTCTGCGTTGCTGAGAAGTGACGTCATCCATGTATTGCTGGACATCACGGGCATGACTGCGCAACGCTGGCGTCTATTGAGATCGAGCTCTGAAGACCGAACAGGGATAACATAGATTTCATCGTCTTTGTACAGAACGTGCAATAGGCTCTAATAATATATCGTCACTTAATATAGGCTTTCGTCACCTTTATATAGGCTTGTTCTGATAGGCATATTTTATACAATGTTTAAAAGGACCACGTTTTGATCAGGTTCGAAGGATAAGTGGCGGTCTGGTCTGAATTGTCTACGAAATTATTTAGCCTAGCCGCTGTACAATGTGTTTTACACCTATACAACATCGAGGAGCAATTATCTGGTTCATTAAGAAAACGATAACTCTGGTTCCTAGGAAAGGTATGCACCTTTCACAGCATGGTTGTAGCAGCGTATTTTTTTATGAAGGGCACCCTTTACCAATGTTTCAGTTAGGTGAAGGATCCTTCTCTATTGCTAAGCATTCAGTGGAAGTCCCCACTCCTCAGCAATCCCCGCAATTTAATGTCAATTTGAACACAATGGTTTCGAACAGACATTTAACAAATTGGCGCCGCGCATCAGTCGACTCGTTTTATCTATTGTTTTCCTTGCCCGACTTTACTCTAAACTTCGTTCTTCACAAACCATCTTAAAACAAAAACAGAACAGCATTTCATTGGATTTTTGGCGCTGTCGACAGCGCCAAGACGGCACGGTTACGGTAATCATATATGCGCCGGATTCTTTCACAAGTATTTTCAGTTGGAGAGTCAATTTAAGCCAATACAAGCTTGCAGATAGTGGTATATTACCACAGGTTACATAACTGCGTTATCAAGTAAAAATAATATGTTGAAACTTGAAGGGAATTATTCCGTTCAATTTCCTTTCATGTTTTAACGGCGCGGTGCGAAGTGTGCAAGCTTGGAATGTAGAGCTATGCGATGCTTTCATTGACCAATATTCTGTCCGCTCCTACACCAATGTTTCACGGTACCCACACCCCTCCCTCTATTTATCTGCAGCCTGGGGTCGCCGCGCGCTGTGTTTCGTGCTGCTAGTTGCGGCGGCCGGGCGGCGATAGTGATGTGGGTCGGGCCAGTCGCTAACGCACTCGGTCACGAACCGGCCCACCACCCATAACTTATTCACGAGCCGACCCTCGCGTTCGACCCGCGCCGGAGACGGTTAATTAATCAACCACACGGGCGTCAGCGCACCGGGATCACTCTAAAATACAAATATTATCTGATGCAGCGCACGCCATCGCCGCGTCGCGCCGCGTTCGCACGCACGCGTCGTTTTTGTCGCCCGCCCGAGACGGTTTGTTTTTGGGCGTGCGCAGAAACGGGGCGATCTCATTTAATGAGCGCGCGAGACCGGATTGGAGGGGCGATAGGAGGTGAAGCGACCGCACAGGTGTCCAGCCCGGCCGGACGACAGACCGACTGACACATCTCTCGGAGATGTGCAAGATGCTGCCGGATACGGCGAGGTAATTATTTCAATGAGCGCCGGCCTCTGAGGTTGTAACGATGCAGAATTATCGGACGCGCCGATTTCCGGTGACTAGTTCTGAGTGACAAGCTCCGCCGGTCGATAACAACTTATTAGTCCGGTCAGTCAATTAAATTCATTCAATCAGAGTCGTTCAGCCACTCATTCAGTCAGATACAGTCAGTCAAGTCAGTCAAGGGCTCGTATCTTCGCCCCCTTGTCAAGCAGCCCGCGCCGCGCTGGGCTGACCCAGCACACGTGTCTCGCTCCTCTCGTCTCCACTGACCTGAACTCGCGCCTCGGAGAGTGTCGTCCGGCTGGCCAGCCGCTCCCGGGCGTTGACGCACGGGTAGTGCGTCTTCTCGAACTCCTTCTCCAGCTCCTCCAGCTGCTCCTGTGAGAAGGTGGTGCGGTTCCGGCGGAACTTGGGCTGCTCCGAGTCCGAGTCAGCACCGCGACTCGTGTCCAACTCGCGCCGCGACTCGCTCTCTGTCGGTAGAAGATGGGATATTTGGTTAGAAGGGTAACTCGGGCAGATGGAAGAGTCGGTCAGAAGGAAGGCTCGGTCAGAAAAGAGACTTGGTCAGAAGGAGACTTGGTCAGATAGGATACTCGGTTAGAAGTGACTTGGTCAGATAAGAGATTCGGTCAGAAGGCTGACTCTGTGAGATAGGAGACTCGGACAGAAGGGTGACTTGGTCAGATGGTTGGTTTTAACAGCTGAGAACAGGCTCAAGGGATGCGGTTAAATGGCTATGATGAGAAGGCCAGGTGAGAAGTTAACGGTAGCTGAGTTATTGGATGGCAGGCAAGGATTGAAGCTCCTATTTTAAGATATAAATGGTGAAACCAATGCATCTAAAATAGACTAAAAGTCAGCTGAAAACTAGACATTTCAAGTTGAGACTCGCGCTGCTGAAGCCGTCTGAACTCATGGAGCCAACTTTTACTCAGATCGATCGCATCACCATTTCGCCATTACCGTGGCGCGTTCATCTGCCGCCCACAGTGGCGTCACCGGGCGTCAGCGGGCGTCAGCGGGCGTCAGCGCGGCGACACAAGGTCAGAGGAGCGGCGACGAGTCGGCCGGATCATCCGTCAGTCGACCGGCGGCCGGCCGACCGACGGACTCCACCCTGCAGCCATCAGCAGCACGCGAAGGGCGCCGCGGCCTGAGTAGCGTCCGTGCGGCGGTGGCGGCGCGGCGTCTGCAGCGCTGCAACGCGTCGCAATGGCCGCGGCGCGCTGCAGAGTGACGCACTCGCCGCGCCTATCACCCGATCGCACAACAAACGTAGGATTTGACGTCCCACCCGATCAATTATCCCCGAAATTACAAGCTTGTTAGAGAAAGCATTGAGGAGCTGGGCGCTACACCTCTTCATTAGCGCGCTGCCATAACTCAGCAGCCGATAACGTCAGGTCAAATGAAATCATTAGATGGATAATTAGCCGGCGACATTAACCGGATGGGAATTTATAATTGGATTCGGGGCGGACGCGGGCGGCCGCTACGGTCGCTTATGTCACCTCCGCGTCGGAGATGTCTCGCCGCGCCGTGCACCGCGTTTGCGCCGGCGCGCCGCCTCGCCGCCGCTGTCACACTAAAAGCCCGGTGAGGCATGGTACGGCGCAGCTCGATGCGGCTGATAGCGGTCGCCTGCTCAGCATCCAATTAAGTTTACGATCGCTGGCGCGGTCGGCCGCCGCGATGTCGCCGGGTAGTAAAGCAGAGGGATGGCGCGGTGTCGGCGCCGGTGTCGCGGCGGCGTGTCGGCTTCCTCTGATCACCCGGTCAGGTGTGTACTGCACGGCCTGGGCGGGGCGCTGTGTGAACATACCCCCGTCCGAACAGTATAAAGAGAGTCTGGCTGTTGTATGCAGGATGAGATGTTTTAGCTACCAACATAAGTAAGGACAATTATTATGTTGTCCCAATTCAGTAAAAAAAAAAATGCAGGCGCGAAATGGAAAGAAGATTTATTATTTTATGTGAAAATTAAGAGGCCAAGCTTAGTTTTATCAAACTCTGGACAGGTTTTACAATTTCATTTTAGTGATCATCTTATACTATATTTGGATTTGGTTTGGATTTTTATTATCCAGTGCGTATTTGTATATAACTGAACACAACTATCAGAAACATCCCCATATATTTATGGTCGAAATAGTCGAGCAAGTTACACAAGTCATGGTTTCATCTCCTTATCCCGAGATAGCCCAGTATGTTCCTCCATTGGATACACGTTTCGCTGACATTTACAAAAGTCATGTCCTCGACAATCAGCTTCTTTCGATCAACTATCTATTGTTCTGATCACCATGTCTTGAGCATTGAACACGAAATCAAGAGGTCCGCGTTGTGCTCAGAAATCGCACTAACGTGGTCTTTAAACTAACATGACACTCGTAAGGAGATTACCCCGAGATCAACACATTCACCGTCCAGCCAGCGCCAGTGACAGCGCCAATCCTCCGCCTGCCTGATGGTCTTTATCGCGTCCTGGAACGACTCCAGCCGTGAACAGATGAATACGTCAACACATGTTCCTGTTCCGCACAGCGCCACACCAGCCCGGATTCGGCGCGCCGAGCTGCTTGACGGCGTCGTGAAGTGCCCTCGCGCGCCCGTTCACCGCGGAGCTTTTGAAGTCGGGCTCGGCGAGCCAGAGCCGGCGCGCTCATCCGTGACGTACCGTGATGCCCTGTCGTGAGTCGTACCGCGAACTAGCCATGACTTGATCGGCATGAGGCGTGACTCGGGGATTGGAGCGGTGAGATTCATCCAGAGTAAGCGTTCGGCAGTGCCGGCTCACGCTCCGGTGTGACATAAACCGGTCGATAATAATCCGACTGAACGATTTAAGGACGCCAGTATTCAGCTAGCGTAAATACTGTCACGCTTTTTCTTCACGACATAGAGAAGCAAGGCAAGAGCTTGTCAATGAAATAAATTAGTTCTTTTATCGTTTGCACATTTATCTAAAATATAAAAAACAACCAAAGATAGCAACTTGTGCTATCATTCCTTTCCTCTTCTAGGTTCTAGAGTTCTAGGCCTCTCTCCCTAGACTCCTCCACCCCTCTGTTCTATCTCCTCTCTCTTGACTCCTCCACTATTCTGGTTTTCCTACTCTTTCCTCTTGGACTCGCCGTCGAGGCTTGGTTTTGCTCACCGCACCTTTCTTTCTGTGGATTCCCGGACCCCTCTGATCCAATGTTTCTCTCTTGACTCCTTCATCCCTCTGGTTCACCTCCCCTCTCCTTCTGGACTCTCCATCGAGGCTAGGTTTAGCTTACCTCTCCTATCCCCCGGACTACCCTCCTTCGTTCCACCTCCTCTGCCATGGACTCTCCGTCGAGGCTGGGCTTAGTTCACCTCCCCTCTCCTATCCCTGGACTCCCCTCCTCCGTCCCACCTCCACTCCCTCCGACTCACCGTCGAGGCTGGGTTTGGGCGAGGCGGAGCTGGCGGAGGAGGCCGTGTCCCCGGTGGGCGGGGTCACCGTCAGACCGCCTCCGGCGCTGGCGGGACTCGGGGTCGCCAGGCCGGGCCACACCGCCGGAGGGTAGGGCAGCGCCGACGCGTACGGGTGGTAGAAGCCGTAGCCGGCAGCGCGCGCGAACTCGGCCGCCGCCCGCTCGGCGGCGCGGTTGCGCAGAATGCGGTTGATGCTGCTGACGCTGGGAGCGGTGTTGTTTGTGCAGACGCCTGTGGATATGAGCAGGGGCGCAACAGGGTCAGAGAGGTCAGTGGGGTTATGGTATAGCCCCATGCTACTGCTTGTGTGTGTGTGTGTGGGTGTGGGTGTGGGTGTGGGTGTGCAGCGGTGCTATACGACACTGCACTTGCCAGTGGCCACGGATCCGTGCTAAGTGGAACTACGGGGTGGTGGAGCACACGCTGATACCATCGGTATTTATATTTATTTGATTTTGCAAATGAATTAAGTCTGAATGTTTTGTATGAATGGATTTCCTAGGTAAAGTCCGCGCTATGCGGAGTCCGCATCATGCGCAGATGATGGACTGATAATTAATTTTCGCTTTTATGGTTCACATTGCAAGCTGGCATACTAAGCTGAAGTAGGATGTTTGAGTATGTTCATGGAAAGAAGGCTTAGCTGGGACGCAAATCTGAGAAGATTCGACATCATCTGTAATGTGCACAACAAAAAATCGCCTCTTTGCTGTGTCTGATATCAACGCTACAAGAACCCTATTGTTTCTTCCTTTTCTTAACTGATGCATTCACTATTTAGGAGGATTATTCTTAATCAGCGTTTTTTAAAGAGATTGGCATGGCTATGCGATGCTTATTATTTATAATTTCCTATCAGAGGAAGTTACCTCTCTATTTAGCCTCAATGAAATGAGCCGATGGTGCCATTATGAATGAGCATTCCATCTACTCCCATGCCGTACGTTCTTAGTGTTTCTAGCAAGCATTTTTGACACTTACATTGAGCCCACAATACCTTTGTGCACCGACATAGGTTCCGGTATTTCCGTTGCGGATGCATACATTAAGGCGAGTTTTGTGTTGTAGCTGACCAACTCATGTAACCGGTGTGTCAGCACCACTGAGTCGTAAGCAGCCATGTACTCCCGAGTGAAAAGAGTGTGTACACAACTGGAGTTCAACGGCGATTGCATGCAAGGACAGTGGGAATGTGGAACAACACCTAACGCTGATAAAAGAGCTGTTCCACGCCGCCATAACATGGACATAAACGAGCAAACCAAGGAAAGTTAAATTCAATTTAAAATATTAACGGGAAAGTGTTTAGTAGCTACAAATTTAAAGCCATATGCTAGGTGTAAAACAAATAACGTACATGAATGTACAATGCATTGCGCTAAAGAAGCAAAATTGTTTGGGATTTCCACAGTTTTGACCAGCTTAATATCAAGGCTGTCAGAATGCAATGTAGCAGATTATCGATGCTGTTTACTGTTTAGATTGTTACGACATCTAAGAATACACAGATAAAACATAGATAACATCATAAAATATTGTATGTTTGAACTGTCGATTTTTCAGATTTGTATTAAAATAGCTGACATGAAAACTCTGATTAATTAGGTTGCCATAGGTGCGCGTTTGCGTGAGTTTTAATAAGCCTCAACGACCATTTACGTTTGCAAATGTTCCAAAACCATTACTAAGCTCTTTATATTATGTATTATGCACTGGTCATAAAAATCACCGCATGGTGGCTCTTCTGGTTTTTGAATCATTACAGCTTCAGTTCGGCACTCACTACAATAACATCGACAAGTTTGACAAGTTTGATACCATGCTAGCCTACGCTACACTTTCGTCAGACACGTTTCATCTGACAGTAGCCATTTCTGGACGTTTGAGCTGAAAAGCTTAAGTGTTGACTTGTTTGCGATCAGCATGGGCTATATTTATATCACAGATAAAAGCTATGTCAAGAACAGGAAAACGCAGCACTTATAGCCGACTCTAAATGTGGCTCTACCCCACAGCTTACATGGCAAATCAACAACATGACAAGCTATACATGCAGAGACAAGCAATGTGTCTTCCACCTCACGTGTAATGGCAACTACTGCCAACCATGCCTGCTCGCAGTGCATATTGCTTGCTTAAAATGCAAATTTACAAACAAAACTTATTCTCATTTGTATGTTGACGGACCGTGGAACGGTGAGTAACTCGACCCAGCACTGCATCAAATCTGATAAGCGGCTCTTCCGGAGAAATGCCTCGATCGCCTGATCCGCGTCGGCCGTGTGGCCGGGAAGTTTTCACAGCGCTGCTCGTGAACATGATCGGCGAGGGCTCCGTGTGGCGGCAGCTGTCGGAAAAGCGACTGAGCCCAGCGCAGTGGCGCGGTGTCGCGGTGGGAAAACCTCGCCCTGCTCTCCCGACACCACCACCGCCGCCAGCGAGACATGGAGTCACCAGGTGATGAAAATGGCCGCCGCTGACGCCACTGACGCCGCTGACGCCACTGACGCCACTGACGCCACTGACGCCGCTGACGCCGCTGACGCCGCTGACGCCGCTGACGCCGCTGACGCCGCTGACGCCGCTGACGCCGCTGACGCCACTGACGCCGCTGACGCCACTGACGCCGCTGACGCCACTGACGCCACTGACGCCACTGACGTCGCTGACGCCGCTGACGCCACTGACGCCACTGACGCCGCTGACGCACGCCCGTCGGAGCGGAACGAGACAGCGACACGGCGAGCGGGGTCCGCAGCAGACACAACTCAGCATCGGCCGCAGACGCTGTCACTTAAGACCGCTGTGCAAATTAGCACGATTCGCCTGTGCACTTACGGTGTGCGGGATTAGAGGCACGGGCGGGTGCAGAGGGGAGCTGATTGGGTATTCAGTTCGATGGGGCCGCGCTGCAGTGACTTTGTTAAAACAAACCGACGCTGAAGGTTGACAATGTTTTCGGCAGATAATCGATGTAAGAGATTAAAAGGTTTTGGTGGTTCGGAATTTAAATTATACGTCTCAATTGAAAACAAAGGCAAGGAATGAATAGTTTCAAGCAGTGCGTACTTTAACAACCACCTCGGTTTGTGGAAGCAGGAAGGACAACGTCAATGCTCACAAACCCTTTTAGGAACACCTTCCATTTCTGTATTGTTTTTGTAAAACAATAGATCGTTATTGATGTATTTACATGTGCATGTATGTATGTAAAGCCATAATAAACATAATATGCGAGAGCAAACAAGGCAAAAACTTAAAGTGACTCAGCTATTTTAGCGTTTGTATACATGATTTATGAAAAAGTGCTTCCAGATAAAACGTTTTATGACGCAAAAGTATATTATGTGACGTTTCTGGTTTCTACGAATGAAAATTGATTAACTATTTTAAAAGCCCGAAAACCAAGACACGAAATTATGCGTCCCATAAGCCTTGACAGTATTAATGGAATTTAAAGAACATGTTTGGAGAACAGACAGGCAGGTACGACAGACAGGAACAGACAGACAGGTTCGACGAGAAGATAAATATTATGAAGATTGTTGGAAAGCTTTTAAAACGCGCCAGATCTGTGTGTACCAGTCAACAAAAAACTTTGCATGGAGGTTCATACAAACAACTCGGGAAGCGTCCGAAATTACTCAATGGGTTTTCATTGTGGCAAAAAGAGCAGGCCAAAGGTCACCTTTTGTATCGTCTGGGCGGCCTTAGAAAGAAACCCACCGCATGAAAGAACTAAAAGAGGCTTGTTTTTGCTGCAACACTAAAAAGTCAGAGACAATAGCCATCAGAAATGGCGAAAGAAAAAGGATTCCAGTGAAAGAAGAGAAGTGGGAGAGGCCAGCTTTGGTCTGTAAGCGAAAACTGACCTGTTAAAGGCAGAGAGACAAAGACGCACATTTGAACAAGACACTTTACTACATTGTACAGTTTGCAAATCGTCTCTGTACGATGATGCCGATGATTTGTGTATGCTGTATAGTTTGTATATATCCCCAGGGCACATTAAATAAAACGCTTTCAGTTTCATTTGCTATCGGTATTGATTTCCAATCTTGCGTCAAGCTCAGCTTCTGATCGGCTCAATCTGTGAGAGAAGCGGTGGCATGCATTGCGCCTGACCACAGCGGGCCTGTCTCCTGCCGCTGGCCGTCAGCCTGACCTGCACTGCGCCCGTTCTTCAGTCTGCGCCTGTCAGCCTGACCTGCACTGCGCCCGTTCTTCAGTCTGCGCCTGTCAGCCTGACCTGCACTGCGCCCGCTCTGCACAGTCTGCGCCTGTCAGCCTGACCTGCACTGCCCCCGCTCTGCACAGTCTGCGCCTGTCAGCCTGACCTGCACTGCCCCCGCTCTGCACAGTCTGCGCCTGCGGGGCCCGGTGAGGCACAGGCTGATCACAGCAATCTGTGACAGGCGCGTGACCGGGCTGTGTTGAAGGCCCGGCCCTCCCGGTCAAATAGATGGGGCGATCAATAATCACCGCCAACCCCCACCATTACGGCCCGCCGACGAAAATTGGAGCCGCAGCCCGAATAAAAACGGACTCGATCGACGCGGAATAATGATGTAGTTTTCACCAGGTCGTGTTCTTCTATTACTCTTCCATTGTTGAGGTCTGCGTCGGCCATCTGATATCTGGCGTGAGTATTCGAATTCCAGCACATCATTTATTTAGGACTTATCAAGGCGGTTTTGATGCGGCCGATACCAGTGGTCATTACATTAGGGTCGAACGCGAGATAGCCGAGCGAGAACGGCCAGATTGGTGGCATCAGAACAAATCTTGTAGCGCTGAGGGCCGAAGTTGGTCTCGAATA
The DNA here is from genome assembly GCA_030265075.1 of Balanus glandula. Lineage (NCBI taxonomy): Eukaryota > Metazoa > Arthropoda > Thecostraca > Balanomorpha > Balanidae > Balanus > Balanus glandula. The sequence goes on from JARBER010144360.1 coordinate 14,756, forward strand.
ACACGTATGAGGCCTCCATCCACTGAATCTGGACACGCAAGGCTTTTTGTACGGCTACCGAATCACCAGGCCACAAACTAGCTCACTGCAAACAATGCCTGTTTTTATAGAGTTGCGTTACCTTAGAGAAACACAAAGCGGTCGAAAGCATTCAAAAAGCCGTGGCTGAGCAAGTGCCATCCGCCGGCCTGCGGCGGGGCGAGTAAGCCGCGACGGCGTAACGCAATCAGTCCACCTTGCCGTGACCACCGCCACGGTCAGCGTCACTTAGGCACCGAGGCACCACCAGCCTAATTCATCGCTCTCCGGTCTCATAAAGCCATTACCCGGCCGACTGTGGCCACATTCCGCCCAATTATGTCCAGCATGCAGCAGCAGGTTTTCACTTGGGCCTAACGCGGTCACGTCTTCACCTCAGTGAACAGGTAATTGATGTCGACAGGGCCGCTGGCGCCGACACTCGGCGAGCGGTGCCGTCCCGGAGCGCAAGCTTCATAGCGGGCCGAGGGCCGATGTCATTGCCCCGTGGTAGCCGGCAGCGCCGCGGGGGGTAATCTGTTGCCCTAATCACCTGCCGCCGGCGGGAGGTGCACAATAGAGGCTCGTTTGGAGGTCAGGGAGGCAGCCGCACCAGTCAGTGGGCAGTGATAGCTGACCAAGACGCAGGCTTCTTCACGGTGTCGGCGTCTGGTGCCGCTGGGCCGGTTACCACAGAGTCATTAGGTGCCGGCGCTCACTGTAGAACCCAGCGCCGCAGTGTCTCTCTCGTCTTACAAGCCTCACGCCAACGCCGAGCCTTCTCCGCTCAGCGGCTCCTCTGAGCCAGTGAATGAGATTCACAGATGCATTCCTGCTGTGCGTCGACCACCAGCAGTGCATCGGGACAGTCGCGGCTCTAAAGATAGCCGCCGAAGATAATGCAGCTAAGTCGCCGGCTGCCTGCGTTTACGATTGACTTGAAGCGGCACGTCTGTTGGCTCCGATAACGCCCGAGAGATTCTATCGGCACATCACTCTACCGAGCGCCTGTGTATACACATACACCATACCACCCGCACTGACGGACCGACCACCAAATCCAGACCGGAGGAGGCGTGGACTTCGGTCGGCGGGGTGGGAGGTGCGCGGTGTCGGCTCTCCTCAGCCCAGCTGTTCTCCAGCCAACGGTGCCGTCTGTCCGCAGACGAGCGGTGCCGTCTGTCCGCAGACGAGCGGCGCCGTCTGTGGACAGACGAGCGGTGCCGTCTGTCCGCAGACGAGCGGTGCCGTCTGTCCGCAGACGAGCGGTGCCGTCTGTCGACAGACGAGCGGTCGCCGACTCAGCGCGGCGTCGCGTCATTAGACAGCAGATGACGGCACGTGGACAGGCTCTGGGCGGCTCGTTTCGCTCGTGCCGCCGCGTGCTGCCTGGCACTGCTGCGTGATGTTCCATGCTGACTCGGCCGTTCGCCTGGCTCAGTTTGGCTGCTCCTACTCGCTCTAGCTCGGCCGATCTGTGGCAATTGGCCGCCATCGTGGCTCTGCGGCGGCGGCGGCGGCGGGAGGGGTGATCAGCCGTAACCGACGGCGGGCTGAGGGAGGGCCGAGTCGGCACTCGGCTCCCATTGTGGACGCGTGACGCAGCCATACGCCGACATCGGCCGCCCCTGCACGCCGGCCCGAGACGGGGCAGGAAGGCGCCGCCGCCGCCGCCGCCGCCACCGCCGTCGTCTCCGCGGACGACGATGCTCGTGGAAAGTAGTTCTCCTTAGAGATCACTCGGTCAGAGATGCGGCCAGTTTTTGGAAATCGCCAGTTCGTGGCTGCCGGTCCGGAGAAGAAGGCTTTGCCACTCCTTATTGGGAGAATCCAGCTTAAACTGTTTAGCCACGGTGTCAGGATTTCAAGTTTATGTTTGCGTGTGTTCAAATGTGTTATCTGGCAACACGATTTTCATCATTTACATCTTCCTGTTACATTAAACTAGCGTTATTGCTTAGAAAAGCGATATCACCAGTTCAGTTTAGCGGATGCCATGTCACATTGTCACAGCACCTCCTGCTCTGTTCCAGGTATAGACACATATGGACTGGGAGCGTGGCATGGAATGAGAACAAGGAACAGGTTTGTTTGAGGATATCCGGAACTTTGCTCGCTGAAAGCAAGCTTTGCACAACATAAAAATAACTTCGAACTACTTCCAAAAAGGAATGATTATAGAGCTGGATCATACAGCACTCATGCTTCCAAGAGTGGCGTGTTTCTGTTCAATTAATCTCATGTTTAATCGGACAAACCTAGCTAGCATTATTCCAGGCATTGAGCAGATGGAGCACGTGAATAAACTGGCTTTGATGTCTGTCATATCGCCTGCGCCGAAGAAACACTGAATTATGTTATGGTTCGCCAGCTGTGGTACAAGTGAACACAGACATGACTAGCAATCCTTTGGAAAACACCGTTGGTTCTCAAGTGCAGGCCCATTATTTCGGGGTTCGATATCCTGACGGTGACCACCTTCATAATCCGCCTCTGAGAGCCTCACCTCAGCTCAGCCCTAAAACCAACTTCTCCAATTAACAAAAGCGTGTTTGTATAACGCTTACACGAATCGATCAGCTGAGGCGCTCGCTTTCGCGTCGCTTTCGAACAATCTCTCTCTGATGCAGCCATTTATAGCCAGGTACTTCCTGCGCCCCCAGAGAGGCGACTCATCTAGGGCGCTTCCGCAATGCAGGTCGCTCGCGAGTCGGAGCACACCTGAGAGGAAGATTCGCGGGTCGGTACGCTCGTTGCATAATGTGCTCCGCCACATCTCGCGGCGGTGGCAGCGGCGGCGCGGCCGGTACGGCCTCCAGACAATCTCACACCGCCATTCCCTGCGTGTCGTAACGGTAGCTGAGCGTGCCGTAATTAGCCTTTTCGATCCATAACTGATGACGGCGGCGACGTACAACAATTTACGACAGACGGCTGCGCGTGAGGTGAGAAAATCGCGCGGCGGGGCGCGGCGGTGCGGAGTCGTTTGTAAGACGCGCCGAACCATCACACACACCAGCAGCAGCAGGAGGATGATGAACTTGGCTAATTCGTAATCGACTCTCACTGCTCGGTAGATATTGTACGGCTCTGTTGGAGAAGGTTTGCTGGTCGCTCGTCCGGAAACGAGAGTTGACTTTTGAGAATAGGCAGGTAGAGCTGTTTAGAGCTGATTTGTCTTTTGTGGTGAAATCGTGGGAGCATATTGTGTGACCTACCGTTCTTCATGTCAGAGCATTCTCAGCCTTGATCCTGACTGCCATGTTAAGACATTTCGAAGTAAATGCTGAACTATTAAAACGAATATCTCACTCGAAATGAAATGTATGTACACTGTTCATATAATGATGGTGCGTCCAAGCGTACTTAAAGCTGCATGACCAGAAGTAATAGGTAAATAGCTTTCTTTTGTATGCAGCTTACGTCATTCGAGCTCCTAGAACCAAGCTGCTGTCACAGCCTGAGAACGCTGCCTTAGCTGCAGCAATTTTCTACAAGCGCAGGCAAAGTAAATTTTGCAGAAAACAATGCATTGTTGTAGCGAAATAAACACAAGTATCTACGTGATTGGTCAAGCAGCCAATGGTGCATGTTTAAAATAAAGTTGTTACTAAGTGCAGTGGCCAGTATCACATCACTTCTTGTAGTGCTATTGACAGCGGACATTACCACTAGTGATGAATAGAGGCTCATAAATAGTTTGAAAGCAAGGATATTTTTAGGCACATGGAGTATTGATTTAGGCTTGCTCGGGCCCCAAAGCGGTGCTCGCATGACATTTTAAATTTAATCGGTATGCAAGTAGAAAGCAGTATAATTTGTCGACACTCGAGCCTGCATCTCAGTATGTTCTATCGAATGTCTTTCTTTAGAACATGTATTGATAATTGTTCCTTTTTTAATTTGGTGATATAACCTTAAATCAAACGACATGATTATGCATGATTAACTATCACATATTGCGGGACAGTATTTGAGTATGACTATTCCAAATCCAGTGACCAGTTTAACTAGCAACATTGGACAATTTATGAAACGAATACAAAACAAATTTAAGACACGATTTTCTAACTGCTCTCAGTCTTCCCTTGAGATCCTCAGCTGCACCTGTGTCGGAGTCAATGGTACTCACCGTCGGCAACCAGTTTCTCCCTGATCTCCCAGGCGAAGATGGTGGGGTTCTCTCGTTTGTACTGTTCGATTTTGTTCACCACCTGAGGCGTGGCCACCTTAGGTTTGCTCCCGCCAATGACTCCGGCTGGCCGCAGCGAGCCACCTGGGGGGGGGGGGGGGAGAGGGGAGGCGTCAGTAGGGGCACGAGGCATCATAGTAAATACCCCTAAATGAGGCATCACAGCACCACTGAATGATCCTACAGAGCACATCAGTAAAGCAGAAGGATACAGTACGTCAGACGCGAAGGCGTTGCAGCGTGTCAGATCGTGGCAGCCATTGTCGGTGGAGCGTACATACCTGTTTGTAATGGAATCTGCAGACCACGAGGACGGAGTGCTCATCAAATGACTCAACACATATTTCAGGAGCAAAACAATCGTTTTTAAGTTTGCTCCGTTGATATTTGATACAGATCCGTTATGAGTCTTAATAGACTAACCTTAATACAAATAAGTCGTGTGTGGCTATTCATTTTGAACCAAAGGTAATAACATGAGCTTCCATTTCGAGGTAACCACCAAAGCGTTTTCCTGTTTTGTGGATTTGATCAAATCGTGTTCAATACGCACGATAAACAAATCCAGCTTAACACTATCTCAAACATACACCCAAAAATGTATGTTTGTACAAAGTACACCTATCGCTTTATTTTGTCACCCAATCGTACATTCAGGTTAACGTCCCCGAAACTGCAGTGGCAGAACTTTGCACAGCTCTAATCTGACCCTGCCGACTAGCCCGGTCCATGCCGACATTTTCCTATCGAATTGCAGTGACACAGACGCAGATTAGAGGTGATAATCAGCTGACTGGCAGTGCGCCGGCCGTCAGCTGCACGCGACACACGTGACAAATGGTGACACTCGGACGGGCGCAAAAGGACCGCTCCGGGCGTCAGGCCCCACCTGCATCGGCGCAGGGTACGCATGTCATGCATTCTTTAGTGCGATGTAACCGCATGGAGCGGCGTCTCTGTTCGTTGTGTCGACACAAGCTTTGACACACCTGTGCCTGAGTTTTACTATTGGCTGTAATAGTAATTTACCCCGTGGCAGTGCCGCGGGGTAAATAACTGAATTATAAATTATATGGGAATTATAAACGGACTGATTCTTAATTTGAAATTATATACACAATTTGTATGAATGATAATGATGAAGAAGCCTCTATGACTTTTACCTGCAAATTTATCTGAAACATACTCATCTCTCTTCCAAACCTGGTCCGCACTCCCTTATATTGCAATAGTTATTTTGTGTTTGTCACAGACATACTTGAATAGCTTACAAAGTCACCAACACCTTCGCAGCCACGCTCCGAGGCGCGTCAGGAACGGGTTCTCCTCTTCTGGCGCCGAGTAACACTTATCGGCGATGATTGCGAGCTTACAGTGCCAATCTGCAGTTTGCCGCATCATTTCCATTGCGCATCGTCACCAGCCTAATCATGGGCAAATACGAGGTTATCGGTGACCCGAGTACTTTAGATGCACACCACCGCGCGGCTTGAGCGTTACCCTGGCGCAAAAGTTTACACCCATGATTGCAGATAACCATTCAGGTGTCAAACGTCACCGAGCGGGGTGCCTCGCGCTTTGAAGCGTTTCAAAAAGCCTCCGCCGGCTGAGCAGCCGCCCGTTCAGTAAATATTACACAACCAAAACAGTCCCGTCATCACGATGCTAGTGGAATGTGAGTACTCCGACGGAGCGCAATAAACACTGACTGACGGGCCACGCAGCCCAAAGTCAACACTCCTGTGAGAGGGGCTGCGATTTGTGACGAAATTGTGATATAGCATACTGAATGAGCTGCGGGATACTCAAAGATCTAGTTATCCGAAGAGTTCGCACGATTTTGCCTCCTTTCTACGTCACTACTGCTAACTAGAGCCCTTCGTGGAATGGAAATTCCATATGGATATGGAAATGAAATGGAAATGGATAGAAATGGGACAAACTTTTGGGAAATTCATGGAATGGAATGGATTTGGATTGGAATGAGAAAGACCACATCACTTTTTTAGCACTAAAAACAGTTAAATATGCTGAATTTGGTGGAAATGGATGGAAATGGGAGCCCAATTAATTATGAATATGGAATGCAATAAATTTGGACCTGGCTGAATGGGATGGAATGGGATGGGGGCTGAAAATATGTTCCATGAAGGGCTCTACTGCTAACCGCTATGGTCCATTTAGAGTAGTGGGGCAAAAACACCATGGGCCAGGGCATATTTATGGATAAAAGGAGCGCAATGTGCGGACTTACTGAGCAGTTTGGTGACGGCGGTCTGCTGACTGATCAAGGAGCGCAATGTGCGGACTTACTGAGCAGTTTGGTGACGGCGGTCTGCTGGCTGATCAAGGAGCGCAATGTGCGGACTTACTGAGCAGTTTGGTGACGGCGGTCTGCTGACTGATCAAGGAGCGCAATGTGCGG